>JADDON010000679.1:0-20431 GCA_017140175.1 Fusarium staphyleae | reverse complement strand
CTAAAAGTGAAAAGAGCCACTTATAGATATGGTCGCCTGTAGTATTGTTAAATGGTGGATAGTCTGGCATATCAGTAATGCAATTAGCAGAATCCTAATATGGTATAAGCCAATTTGATTAGTGAGGATATAATAGATACCACACACAAAAGCAAGATACCTCTCCTAACAAATTATTTCTATAGCACAGTTAGTACCTATTAGCGGGAAGCTAACAAAATAGACCCCTGCGGCCTGTAAGTCAGTTAATAATGCTTGGTTCCTGACTGTGCCTCTTCTGAGCCTGAGCGCCGAGCTCTGGATTGGCAGCAAAGATTAATTAAGTTAGGTTTGAAATATGCTTATCCAAGACCCCATGGCGCAATATGGGGCTTGTCGATCAAAGATGAAGCCAAGCCTCATGGTCCCTCCACTCGACGTCATCCAAAGCTTCTTAGCTGGGAGAATGACGGCATATTCGAGCTTGACGGTCGAATGAAGGCGCGTCAGTGACGAGCTCTTCCTGGTTTTTGCTGGTTCTTCATGCCCTTGAGAGGCTGAGCCTCAGAGATTCGCCGACGAAGTTGAGGGCGATGAGAAAAGGATGATGAAAGTGGACGGGCTTGGAGCTGGGGAGGGGCTTATATAAGGTCCCGGCCCTTCAAACAGCCCGAATCAAGAACCCTTTGGCAACACAAATCTAAAACCAACCACTACAACTCAACCCTCTTACTACTACACAATGGCTTCTGAACTCATGGACAAGCTCAAGGAGACGCTGCAGCCCACCGGCGAAGAGTCCCACGGAGTGAGCCTGGGCTCTGACCAACACAACCAGCAACCCGAGCAGAGTGAATCAGCATTCAACTCCCGCAACGAGAGCGTCGAGTCGAGGAGCAATGACCAAACGCGACAGCCCGAAGGCGTCCGGACAGGAGATAGGATCGAGTCCATGGTCGAGAACGTGCCGGGCGTTCCCTCAACCCACTCCAAGCCAACGTGAGTCCACTCTAAACCTCACTTATACACCACCTCGAGCACACCAACTGATATTCTACTCTAGAGACGACGACGACCGAGACCAATTGCCTCGGGCTCCGCAAGACCCAGGTAATGCGGCACACGTGCCTCCCTCGGCCCTGAGGCAGCACATCGGCGAGCCGAGCATCGAGCACGATTATCCGCACGACAGCTCCACGCAGCGACATTCGTCCGTCAGCCACCAAGAGGCACACTATAACCTGGGTCGCTAACGTTGACGTTAATGCCATGGACCCGGGATCGTGTGCATGATTGTGGAGAGATCTGGACATGTGGAGCTCGGGGCGACATGAGGGGATTCGTGGGGACGGGCGTTGCATTTTTATGAGAATGTAATGATGATAGATATGAGTAGAGATGTTGCGTGTCTCGATTAATATCACCTACAATGTAAACATGAACAAGGAGATAGCGACATTGATGCATTCTGTTGGTGACAAGAGGCTACATCTTGTATCATCTCGGGCCATTGCTCATGTGCAAATGATGTAAGTCGGCTGCCTTTAGATTCCATAACTACTTACTGTACTCCGCCTTGGTGTTTCCACGATGAAGGATCTACATCATAGTCCATCAGGGTAATCAGAGTGCATCATACGACATGGAGCTCTGAGAACATGTATATAAACCAATGGCCCCCGAGCGGTTCAGCTCTTGTCATCGCTGCTGCTTGACACTGGCTGGACGACGCAACAACACCAGACTCGCTCCAGCGGTACCGCTCCCCCACAAATGACCCGATTCCACCGGCTGTTGGGGGGCCTACCTAGGTACCTAAAGTTAGACCCGTTCCTGAGGCCTGTGCGCCCCCGCATCTCGTCGACACGACACCCACCACCGAACCCAACTATTCCCTTTGTCGCAGCTCGCTCCGTTGAGATGACGGTCTGCAGTCGAGGAAACACCGACGCCGAGGTGTATTCTCATGCGCATGCATGATCCTCATGATCCGTGGGAACAACGCTGGGAACGAGCCGAATCAACTTGAAACATTGCTGGATCTTGGGCCTCTGAGCCAAGCAGCGCCCGTCATGAGGGGTAACTAACTACTCCATCAGCAGCCACAGGAGCGGCCATCCATCACGAGTCTTGTGTATCTGACAGCCTCACGATAATAGTCAAGCATATTAGCTATCCAACCAACATAGAGCTTGGATAGCTCCAACCTCCGCTAGAGCCTCGACTCTGGCTCTCACTCCTCACCGACGGTCCACAACCGGCGTCTCCCGGATCCACAGAAACCCGCCAGAACAGTCTATTTCCATTGGGGCGGGTAAATACCATTTGGCTAAATGCAATCATTCATCGAGGAAAAGTTTTGTTCAAGCAAAGGAAAAGAAAGAAGAAGAGGAAGAGCCTTGAAGCGCTCCCGTCACGAGCAAGACGATGGGCCTTCGCCGACCTCCGTAGTGCGACACTTGCACCACCCCCTGGGGCTCGCAGCGGGCATCATGGCTTCTCTATTGGTGAGCATAGCAGTCTCTGGTCGCGTCTTGCTATCGCGAGGTCCGGTCCACGCACTGCGACGTGGGGGGGTGTATTATCATGGAGGCGGCGACGAGTCAACTTGCACCCGTGGCGCCTGCAATTGAATAGATGACATGACATTCGCAAAAAGACAACGGCTTCTTGGTGGGAAGAAGTGGAAACGGGGGGCGTCCATGTGATGCTTGATGCTTGCAGAGACGCCCGCCATACCATCTACACTTAGCCCGTCCGTCTAGGTATTTGAGCTGCGCATGTCGCCCTCGTCCGCAGATTCTTCTCCCCAGTTGGATGGAAACTGCTCCTGAAACTCAGCTTCAGCATTCAACAGAAACTCCTTCACGACAGTCGAGAGGTGTTGGCTGCCATCTCCACATTCATCATCCACCCCCCACCGGTCAATCCGATATAAGAGACCCAGACATCCCACCTCTCTCCAAGTGACGACGACCTTGCACCATCACTCCCACGTCACGGAACGAGCAGACTCCCCTCTCTCACTCATCAATTCCAATTTCCCTCCTCCCAACTCTACAGCAAAGCAACAATGTCGAGCGTACGTATTCAACCACACAGCTGCCAGCCTCATACACCCCGCCCCCGCCATCATGGCTCCCCCTCATGACGTTGTGAAATCACACCAGCTTACATTTGGACTCCCACCGATAGAACCTCTCCTTCATCCTCAACAAGCCCGGCGACGTCGCCTTCGAGGAGCGGCCCAAGCCCGCCCTCAAGGACCCCCACGATGTCCTCGTCGCCATCAACTACACGGGCATCTGCGGCTCCGACGTCCACTACTGGGTCCACGGCGCCATCGGCAAGTTCGTCGTCAAGGACCCCATGGTGCTCGGCCATGAGTCGGCCGGCACCGTCGTCGAGGTCGGAGACAAGGTCAAGACTCTCAAGGTCGGCGACCGCGTTGCTCTCGAGCCCGGCTACCCCTGCCGACGCTGCCAGAACTGCCTCGCCGGCAAGTACAACCTCTGCCCGGACATGGTCTTCGCCGCTACGCCCCCCTACCACGGCACCCTCACCGGCTACTGGGTTGCCCCCGCCGACTTCTGCTTCAAGCTCCCCGACAACGTCTCCCAGCAGGAGGGTGCCCTGATTGAGCCCCTCGCCGTCGCCGTCCACATCGTCAAGCAGGCCCGTGTCAAGCCTGGCGATTCCGTCGTCGTCATGGGCGCCGGTCCCGTCGGTCTCCTGTGCGCCGCCGTTGCGCGCGCCTACGGTGCCTCCAAGATCGTCAGCGTCGACATTGTCCAGTCCAAGCTCGACTTTGCCAAGGGCTTTGCCTCGACCCACGTCTACGCCTCGCAGCGCATCTCCCCCGAGGAGAACGCCAAGAACATCCTCGAGGTCGCCGACATCCCCGACGGCGCCGACGTGGTCATTGATGCCAGCGGAGCCGAGCCCTCTATCCAGGCCAGCATCCACGTCGTCAAGGTCGGCGGTAGCTACGTGCAGGGCGGCATGGGCAAGCCCGACATCACCTTCCCCATCGTGGCACTGTGCATCAAGGAGGCGACCGTCAGCGGCTCATTCCGATACGGCGCTGGTGACTACCACCTGGCCGTTGAGCTGGTGGCCAGCGGCAAGGTCGACGTCAAGAAGCTCATCACGGGCGTCGTTGACTTCAAGCAGGCCGAGGAGGCCTTCAAGAAGGTCAAGGGGGGCGAGGCAATCAAGGTTCTGATCAAGGGTCCCAACGAGCAGTAGATGACGCTGGCGGATCGAAACGAATGATGAGATGAACGACACATGAATCAGTTAGCCGCGAGGATAGCCAAAGTTGACCAGAAAGAAAGAGAACAGTTCGACGAGATGCCCGGTAATGCCGAGCCTCAACGTGGCGTCAGCGACGAGAAAGAATCCTCGAGAGAAGGCTCAGGGGAGAGAGAGGCTTGAGACGGGTCTTGGCCGATGAAGCGACGGCGGCAGGGCGGGATGGAAAAGTCGAAAGTTGAGGCGTCAAGATTTCGATGACCAACAACGGTCCTAGAGCCTCGTCCACATGTACAAGCACATATCAAACAGCCATGCTCGTTTCCGGCGAGACATGGGCGCATAATAGACTAACATACTGTTTCACCAGAAGCCGTAGCTGTGATGCTGTCCCCCAGGCCCCCCTTGTGTCAGAGATGGCGTGTCGCGGCGAGGCAGTTGAACTGAGACAATTGTTTCGATCTGGAGTGCGTGATGGACTGATGAACATTTACAAGAACAAGGGAGGAATATCCGTTAATGCACGGGTAATAACGAAGCCATCAGCATGTACGGTTAAAGAGAGCGATGATCATCTCGGGGCCCAAGTTAGTTATCCACCCTCACCCCGGCCAAGCTTGACCATTGTTTCCGCACTCTGTCCTGCGTATTCCGCCCAGGCACACACTTCAACGGCCCTGCCAGGGCCCGCTCGCGAGGCTTTTGCCCAAGCACAGCCCTGTCACGCTCTTGGTGATGGTTCTTTGGTGGAGAGAGTAAACGTTGCAGGGAAGAGAAATTCTCTCCCCCCGGGGGGATCGTCGTTCGTCTGGCATGAATCCTTCCAAGCACGCATGTCAATATCGGCTTACTCGGCAAATCATATCATCTCGATAAGCCGGCTGTAAATTATGGTTAATCAGGCTCACAACTTTGGACATATAGACGAGTTCTTCTGCATCACAGCTCTTGCATTGCTTTCATCTCAAGACTACGCGGCCTTGCTCTCTCTCGTAGACGTGTTTAATTGCCCAGCTGGCTGCACGGTAGTTGGCTTCCCGATGCCGACTTGCCGGGGCTTGAAGCACGGCAAGGGGACAAGAAGTAAAGTAGGGTGGTAGTCAGCTTGCAGGGGGGCATCCCGGTGCGCCTCGACTATCGAAGCCGACATCTCACAGCGTCAGAGCCTACCTGCCTGCCTGACTTGTACGATAACTTACGAAGTTGTAGATTCTCCATCTCACTGCCAGATGATTATCCGTATTAGTATATGTATGTAGTTAACTTATATCTCCAACTCACCGTGATGCATCAAGACAAGCATCTCATACGTTACATATCAGTCCGTCACGTCTCTCCTCCCTCAACCTCAAAAAGGGATCCTGTGCGATGCATTCTCTCCCCCCTGCTTGACGCCTCGTTTGATTCCGCTCCACCCACGAGAGCGCCCAACGGAGCCCGTGATGCTTCGTCAATGGCCAGCTACGTGCGGCTGAAGGACGCTAACGCAGCTGTCCGCCCAGGGTCTTGACGCCTCCTCAAATCTGCCTTGGGCTGTTGCGCGCGCGCGGAGACGAGCAGAGAGAGATTGTGAACCCGTCTTATAAGGCGTTTGCGTCGCCCGGCGGATGATGTGATCGCTTTGTCTTGGCTGTATCTCCTGAGATTTTGTCACTTACACGCCTCGCTCACTCACTTACATAGTTACAGACAGAGCTCGACTCTTCAACTAGCAACAATGGAGCAGCCGCAGCCTCAGGAAAAGCCTGCGAGTGGCCATGTCCTCAAGACTCCCGTCTGGGTCGTTGTCCTGCGAGGTCTCCAGTTCCTCGTTGCTCTCATCATCGTCGCCCTCTGCGGCCGTATGATGCACGATGCCTACCTCGACGAGCACGGCCTCTCGCTCGCTATTGTATGTTGGCGCCAGTTCTCGCTCAGTCCTCTGACTTACTCACATCCTCTGCGCAGGCTATCCTCACCTGGCTCGCCGTCGTCTACATCGTCTTCACCGAGAAGATCTCGGCCCTTCACAGCGCCTACCACATCATGGGTGTTCTAGTCTTTGATGGCCTCTTGGTCATTCTCTGGCTCGCTGCCTGGGCGGCCACTGCTGCCCGTCGTGCCAAATACGTCGTTCCTGTCTACGCTGATAACTGCGTCGACGACGGCAGTCTCTTGGACAGCAAGACCTGCGAGATCTTCAAGCGAGGTACCCTCGACAAGCGCGATGTCATTCTCTTCAAGACCGGCCTGGCTATGCTCTCTGCCATCGCTGGTCTCGGCGCTCTTGTTTGGTGAGTCTCCTGTTCATCTACGCTGGATTAAGAGCTACACGCTAACCCACCTGACTCCAGGCTTCTCTTCATCGCTACCTTTGTCTGGACCCTGCTCATGTTCCTCCGCGGCCGCAAGGAGGGTCGCTTCGCCGTAGGCACCTCTGGCGCCACTACTCCCAGCAACAACTATCAGATGGAGACCAAGATCGCCGAGTCTCAGCCAATGACCCAACCCCAGCCTCACCAAAACCAGCCTCAGCAGTTCCATCAGCAGCAGCCCGTTGCACCAGGCCAGTTCGCTCCCACTCAGCAGCAGCAGCAGTACCCTCAAGGCGCCCCCGCTCCCTACCAGCAGACACCAAGCCCATACCAGCAGCCCCAGAGCCCATACCAGCAGCAGGGCGCTTACCCTCCTCCCCAGGCCGGCCCCTACTCTCCCCAGGATCAGCAACAACCGCAGCAGTTCCAAGGCCAGCAGACCTACGGACAGTACCCTCCCCAGCAGCAGCAATCCCAGACTTACGGCAGCGAGCTCGACGGCCAGAGTAACTTCACCACACCTCCTCCCCCTTCGGCCGTGTCACCGCCTCCCCAGCAGTACCAGCAGCCTCATCAACAGCCCCAGACGTACGGAGGCGAACTTGACGGTCAGAATGCGTACACTTCGCCTCCGCCTCCTGCCGCTGGGTCGCCTCCTCCTCAGCAGTACCATCAACAGCCATACCCTCCCCAGGCCTATGGCCACCAGAACTAGATGATAGGGGGGGTATCTGGCCTTCAACGAGACGGGGTTCACGGCGCGCGGAGTTTATGTTCCGTATTTGATATCCATGATCAAAGTGTTTTAAGTTTATTGTTTAGTTTGCTGTGCGTCTTGGTGGACAGTCATAATACAAACCATTTTGTCTTTATCATCCATTACTTGCTGCAATAAAGTGAAGAAGAATAGTCATTCTCCTAGATGGAATGTTAGCAATAACAATTCCACACAGTCGCAGAAGAAAGTACTGTCAATTACATGATTGTCGACGTATGTGCCATGTAAGGGATAAGACACTCCATAGAGTATGCAACAAACCTGATACACTACTTCGGGAAAGGATACTCCCCATAACTAACCCTGGACTGTCCCCAGAGACACGCTGACTTTAAGCACTAAAATGTGCCCGTCTCAGTCGATATCACTCTCCGAGGCGATCCGCTTGTTGTACTGTAGTTCAGCGCACTGAAAGCTGCGATATGTAATGCTAGGTGGTAACAGCCACTAGCTGGCCAAGAGTTTCAACTGCCCTTCTCCCTGTAGCTCCAACTCAACATTTTATGCCTCCAATACTTACAGTTAAGGTCGATGTTTTCTCTATTAGATGAACTGCCACCCGGTTGTCTCTGTCAGAGAGGCTGTGGTGCCGGTCTGCGAAAGAGGCGGCTCATGATGACACACCCTGTCAGTCGCAGAGAGGCTCAATCATTTTGGCTCATGAGAATAACCAATTCAAAGCTTATGGAAATACTCTATTAAGAAAGAATTATATAATGGTAACCCATATTTTCGAGGTTAATAATTGTGAGTGATGTTCAACTTCCACTCGCTGCTGGATATGGCGCCATTCGTCTGCCGACCGGTCCCAACATGGAAAGCGGTCAGTTCGTTCTGCCATGCATGGGCCTCACTTCGCTACAAGCTCCTCGTCCGATATAGCTTCAGCGGGAGATAACTAGTTATCCACGAGACCAAGGAATCCGCCCCAACTTCCTCCTGATCCAGACGTCCGAGCATAACCCGAGCGGGTGTGTCTCCCTTGTACACTTTCGCACACAGCCGAGCTCCGCGAGCTCGTCCCATGGCTGCAATGGCCGCCCAGAACCCGTCGGTGCCGGAGCAGAAGCTGGGGATGCCTTCAAGGAACCCGTTACCGTTGTCCGCGTCACAAGAAGCACAGGTCCGAGATATTTTCTACCAAAAGGTTCGCCAGCAGTGCGCAGACGAGATCAAGGGTGAGTTCTCTCTTCGGCTGGGCCTCACGGCGTCGCAGCATCAGGCCACATGCGCCAACGATGTCGAAAAAAAAGAAGAACCCACGGCTGACCTTGACGTTTCTACAGCATTTGCCAATTGCGCACTCGGCCGGACATTCAGTGTATCTTTTGCCTGCCGTAACGAGCACCGCGGCATGAACAGCTGCATGACGCTGCACGCGACACAAGCCGAGCACGACTCGGCACGGGAGGAATGGTTCGCACTACGGATGGAGCGTCAGCGCGAGCGCGAACGCAAGAGCAAGATGGCGGCCGCGCAGGAGCAGTTCATGCGCGAGTGGTGGGGACTGCCGGAGCACGTCCGTCTGTCGCGGCAGAAGGAGATGGAGCAGCGGGGGGAGAGGATACCCGGGCTCACGGCCAAGGATCTACCGACTGCGAAGGAGGAGAAGAGAAGGTGAGGCTGAGGGGTGAAAAAGAGAAGGGGGGACGTGTTGCATCTGCGGCGTTCTGGGAGGGGGGATATTGACATCTACGCCGCTTTGATACGAAAGGGACCCATTGTACAGTTGGAAGTTTTGTTGTTGTTTCTGGCGGTGTCATGTAAGAATACAAAAAGACGGATTATCAAAGGCAGACCACGTCTCGCTACGGTATAAGATGCCTTTGTCTGTGGTAGGATACTGATGAGCCGGCGCTGGTACACCGGGCACGTGACTAATAAGTCTGTATGTTTGAATCTCAATACCGAGATCGCATCAAGACAAGCATTATTGTTACCGCCTTCTCCAGGTCCGAGGATTCGGGACCAGACAGGACCAACACCTGTAGACACTGCATCAGTAACAAGCTTGGCGTTTTCGGTTGGAATTGGAGTTTATTGTTTGCTTCCCGATATAGCGCTGTGTCTAAGTAGTAAGCCCATGTGCCGTCCTCCAACATCGCAGATATGATCTGTTTGTTGCCGGCAGATGGATCACTTTGGAGTGCATCAACATCACAGAAGCAATGTCACGGTAGCACCAATACCTAGCTCTTCCACCCGCCTTTCTTGCAAAGAGGAAAGGTGCAGTCACATCAGTCACACCAGTAAAGACCCATTCTGCTCCAGCCTAGAACGAGATCCCTCATCTTGACTATCCTCCCCAACGTGACCAATAGCGACACTCTCTCCCCGCATGGGTCGAAGCGTCTCGGCGGCTAAAGTTCGACGCGCTGCAGTGTGATACGCCTGTCGATTCGCTGCATCCCCCCCCTGTTCTGCTGCTATTTTAGGGGGGGGAGCCTCTGACTGCGGGTTTGCAGCACACTTGGGGGATGCGAGCGCTTAAACGCCGTCGAGACTGGACGAGATAGGTCCGCGATGGAGGGATATCATATCGACGAGGCGGGTTTCTTTTGTTTTGGTTTCTTGTTTAGAGTAGCCTGCTGCCGCCTTTTCTCGTCGTTTGGCATCTTTCACCTGGATACTCCCACAGTTATCTTGGAGTGAACATGATGCGGTAGCAGAGCTCATCAACCATCTTCATTTTCGTTACGCCTTGCTCTTTAGCTTTTGATACCCTCACCGCATTGCGAATACCCCGGTACCCAATCGAATTATTTCTCACTTCTTCTGAGAAGAAGACGTCGTCCAGCCTGTTCGATACAGAGTCTTTCAATAGCCATGTCGACTCCAACCCCAGGAGGGTTCTCTCTATTTCCAAGCCCCAGCTCGTCTAAGCCGCCGGCTACAAAGAACCAGACACCGCGACCTCGTCGATCCGAGTCTCGCGAGCGTAGAGCGCCTACGCCTCAAGAACGACGGGCCGTTACACCACAGGCCATGTCTCCAGAGATATCACAACCACCGCAGGCAGCCTCGCCGCCTCGAAACGGACGTCAGACTCCCCAGAACCGCTCACATACACCAGTCGAGTTCGATCCGTCCCCTCAAAACCATGACGAACGCCCAAGCCAGGACCATGTTCGTGTTCAGAGGCCCCGACCTACGGTGGTGATCCCGGGCCGCTCCGATACCGCCTTTATACAATCTAATCCCCTCGTCCGCGCCGATAGTAATCGCTCCAGAAGCTCAATAGCTAAGCCGCCACTGGGCGACTCTTCCCAGCAGCCATTGCGCTCCATCTTCCCGGCGTACAACCCAGATGTGCCGCTAGGCCAGCAGAACTATGTCCCGACCGAGGTGAACCCCACGCAGATGCCTCGAGCTGTCATTAGCAGACAAACCTACCATGAGCCTCAAAACACCAGAAACCCTCTTATGCGGAGCCCCGTCATCAGCCCTATGAGCATCCAGTCTATAAAGACTACATGGCCCAAGAGGACCCTGCAGGAGCCTCCCGTTGTGCCCACCACGTCTACCACCGAGCAGCTCAAGAACTTGTGGAAGGTCGCCAACGGATGGCAGGCTTCATCCTCTGAGGGGAGGGTCTTTTGCATGAAGTTTACTCAGGAAAAGGATGTTCCTGTATATAACCTCTCATCCGCCTCGCAGCCCTTTTACAACCTCCGTCTGGACCCAACATCTGCCTCAGCCTATGTCACTCTCACAAGGCACGATCCTAATAAGCCGTACAAGGCACCCAAGGCCGATGCTAGCTCCTCGACGAGTAGTGTCATTAGCGGTGCCGTTGGCCACAACAGTACAGGCAGCAACAAGACCACCGATACCAAGCATTGGCAGGAAGCGCTTGTCACAACACTCGAAGAGGAGTCTCGCAAACACCCTCCCAACGATGGCCTTGTCGCGCTTCTCATGCCTTCACCGGCCACGAAAATGGCCATTGAGAAGGCTCAAGACGCCTCTGCTGTCATGCTGGCAGAGCGGGAATGCGCCCGCCTCGTCTGGGACGAAGATAGCTCAAACCACTTCCTCGTACATCCCGCTCTCGCAGCTCCCTTCTGTGTGACCATCGAGCGCTCGCCCTCGTGGTCACGCGTCGAGTACACCCTTGAGCATCACGAGTCACCACAGCATCTTGCCAAGCTAACGCGCGACGGGACCGGCGGTGGCTGGCTCGAGCTCGACACGGGCATCGCGTCAAAGATCGAGTCATATTTTATCGTCGACGTGGCCGTCGCAGCCCTGCTGCTTGTGGCGGCGGCAGACGAGAAGAATACTCCTGCGATGGAAGTATTTGAACCGCCACCCCCGCTGCTACTCACAGCGAGACAGGAGAAGCGGCTAAGCAAGATGGGTAAGAAGGAGGACAAGAAGCGGCGCAAGATGGAGTCGTTCGAGATTGACGTCGAGAGCCAGGATGAGAGTCTGGGCAAGGCAAAGTCAAAGAATGCCGAGGATAAGCTGCCCTTCTTGATACGGGTCATTGTCAAGATCGCCAAGGGCTTGTTTAAATGCTTGATCTGGATCTTGACCATCGGCTTCAAGTGCGTGGGTGGCGTATTCAAGGCAGCATACAGCTGTGTGGGCTCAAAGTATTAAGGGACTTTGTGAGACGAGTGAAATGATTGGGAAATAATGAAAGCGACATGTAACCTGCAAACAGGAGGCAAGGGACCGGCGAACGTCTCATTGTACCGTGTAGATCATAAACCCACGGCGTCAAGGGGGTATCGATTAGCTTTTGATGAGCAACGCACTGCAGAGCGAGCCATAACGAAGAATGACATGATGGAAACTAAAGATTCTTTTGGAGATGCCTGCCAGTTCACCGCTTCCGCGTCCGCACCATGATCTTCTTGCCTTTGCGCGTGGTCCCCCCCGACGTCGCTGTCTTGGCCATTTTTGCGCGCTGGATCTCGAGCTCGCCCTCGGCGTCTGTGAGGACCTTGAGCTTCTTTCGCGCATTCTCAAGCTGGAGTCGTAGACGACGCAGGGCTTTCACGCGATCGAGTTCTTGCTCTTTTTTCTTGTCGGCGTCGGGCCCCTCGGGTGTCTTGTCGACCTCGTCTTCGTCGTCCTGGTCCATCTGATCCATCAATGCCTCCTTCCGTTCTTCTTCGTCGTCCATGAATACTATCTTTCTGGGTGCTTTCGGTCTTGGAGGCGCAGAGAAATCGAATTCATCGTCATCGTCGTCTTGGCTTTCATCCTCGGCCTCATCGAGTTTGTCGAATCCTCGCGTGAGGACCACCTGCTCTTCTAGCCGAGAAACCTCCTTCGCCACGACCTGTCGCATCGTTCGAATGTAGCCAATATCCTGAGTCTTGAGTATGCGCACCGTGTCGACATTCATGGCTCGGTTTCCTCGGTCGCCCTGGACTGTTCCCGACCATCTCTTGCCGTCCTGAATCCGGGATCCGGGTCCCTTGCGGGACAGCATACCAAAGTAGAATTCATCCTCATTGCGCTCGGCTGCCTTGTCCTTGAGGGCCTTGAGCTGTGCTTTCTTCTTGTTGAAGTCCTTGGCTCGAAGCGAGTAATCCTGCGGCGGTTAATACCTGGTGAGCATAGCGGGGTGAGGATACGACAAACCTTGTGCTTCTCGAGGAGACCGAGACGTCGGCGCTCTAACGGCTGGGCTCGTTCACGATGAGGCCGCCGAGCGACGGCATTTCGCATGGACGACATGTTGGTGGTTGTGATATGTGAAAGACTGGTTGCTAAGAAAGTGATTCTCTGGTGAGGAACCAACTATTGGTGTTCGAAGATGTTTGAGCTGGGCAAGGCGGCAGAATTTTGAGATTTTTGGCGGTGAGGCAACTGTGTGGCTGGGGCTAACTAAAATATGGGAGAGAGAGCAGCGCCACACTTGACGATAGTTTAAAGTGCACGGCTGGACTGGAAGAATATCTTTTGATACATAACTAGGTACTCCCAAAGTGCGACTGAATTGAGCTAGCTTAACATGCCTGAGTAAGCTTGACCAAAGTATAGAATCTCGAGATTCGCCGAGTTGCACATTATTGCCATGTTATTGTTTGTTCAACGCGCGTACTTTACAAGCTCTGTGGAGGCATCAGCGGCTGTTTCAGAGCCAAGTGGCCGATCCATTCAGAGTGATCGGCAAGCATTGAGCGTGTCAGCAAAACAACACACAGCTTTTTAGTCTAGCACCCCTGACGATCTATTAACCTAAGTCTTGTGCTTTCTTTGTCTCTGACGTTAGCTGCCCCCCGTGCATAACATAATATCCACCAACACGGCGTTACAACGGCTATAGATAGTTATCACGGTTTCTTAGGTACATATTGTGCATGTGGGGGAACGAGGAGACTGTGACATCAGGAGAATTATTCTCGTCTGCGACCGTGTGTCTTGAATCCCAGTCCCTGACGTTGCTCTCCCTGATACGAAACGTTATAAGGTCAGGCCACGCCCCGATCGCTCCTGTGGAATCAAGGCCTTGCAACATCTCGATATTGAGACTTCGTCCTACGACATTCTTTTCCGGGTTCCAATGATTACCTGAATCGAGGGTACCTTTTTCTTGTCTTTTGTTTTCCCTTTGACTACTTTATTACTATTGTTTTAATTCTGGATACTGTTTTCTTGCGACCATGGGGGTTGGACTGCCATTCACGGCTTCGAGGGCTGTCCTGTCGCTCGTCATCGCAGTGATAATATTCTTTGGTCTTTTCAACCGCCTATCTCAGCCCAATCGCTTTCGCTATGTTCCCAGTACCTATGATTGGGGTAAGCACAGCTTGAAATATCCACTACGTGTTAGCGAAATGGTCAGACCTCCACGAGGACTCCCTTTGGACTTGCCTAAAATTCAGTATGACTTCACCACGCCTGAGCTGAAGAAGAGAGATCCCACGACGACAGATCAAAGACGGGATGACATCAAGCGGGCCTTTCGCAAAACATGGGCTGCGTATGAGAAACATGCGTGGGGAGAAGATGAATTAGCCCCTCTGAGCCTCGAAGGGCGGGATACCTTTAGCGGATGGGCTGCCACTATCGTCGATAACCTCGATACGCTATGGATGATGGGCATGGAGCGCGAGTTCTACAGAGCCGTCGAATTCGTGGCTCTTCTCGACTGGGATCATCCGACAACCGACGGATTCAATGTCTTCGAGACCACCATCAGGCATCTCGGAGGCCTATTATCAGCATTTGAGCTCAGCGGGGAGAGCGTCCTGCTCCGCAAGGCGATTGAGCTGGGAGACCTCTTGTACGCAGCCTTTGACAACCCAGAGCATATGCCGCCGCACACCATCAAGTTCCAGCAGCTCAGACGTGGCAAAGGCCACCCAGAGCCTCGACAGAGCACGGCGAGCCTTGGCAGCATGTCCCTAGAATTCACCCGTCTCTCCCAGCAGACCGGCGATCCCCGGTACTACAACGCCATCCACTCCATCACCCGCGCTTTCGAGCGTACACAGAACGAGACAGAGCTTCCCGGCTTGTGGCCCATTCAGATCAATGCGCGAAACGGGTTCAAAGTGGAGGACGACACTTTCAGCCTCGGTGCTAACGGCGATTCTCTCTACGAGTATCTCATCAAGGAATACGTGCTGTTACAAGGGCTTGAGCCAACATACAAAGACATGTACCTCCGCGCTGCAGATGCCGCTATCAAACATCTAGCCTTTCGGCCAATGTTGCCAGACCAGGATGACTTGCTCATGCTAGGAATAGCTAATGTTCTTCGGCGGTCAAAGGACGTGAGACTAAACACCGACGTCCAGCATCTGACCTGTTTCGCCGGCGGAATGTTCGCCCTCGGAGGCAAAGTACTTGGACGCGACGACCATGTTGCTGTTGGAGAAAAGCTCGCCCGCGGTTGCGCCCACGCCTACTCAGTCTACCCTCACGGTCTCATGCCCGAGATCGTCGGCGTCAAGCCATGTCCGAGCAAAGAGCCCTGTGCTTTCGATCAAAGCACGACCAGGAAACCTCTCGGATTTGACGCCAAGGAAAGTTCATACCTGCTCCGGCCGGAGGCGATCGAGAGCATCTTTGTGCTGTACCGCGTCACCGGAAACGAGGAGTTTCGCGATATTGCGTGGAACATGTGGACTGCGATCCGGAGCGCTGCCGAGACAAAGGATGCGTTTGCTGCGATACAGGATGTCACTGCCGATGAGTTGAACCAGCAGGATTACATGGAGAGCTTCTGGATGGCCGAAACGCTCAAGTATTTTTATCTTATCTTTTCGGATGAGGATGCTATTAGCCTGGATGAGTGGGTGTTTAACACCGAGGGCCATCCTTTGAGGAGAATGACGGCAAATTAAACACGACATATATCTCTTTTTTTGTCAACTTGTATAGACGACATACGGAACTTTGTATGATCAATATAAATTTTCTGTCAAGAATTACATTCTTAACTGACGTTATGGCGTGTACGCCATAGTCACCTAATCGGCATGCTAACGAGTGATGATACAGGCATAGTCATAAAGGTGATATGTACCACTCGCCCCCGTCCGTAGTGTCCCCTGCGTGGTTTCCTCATTCACGTAAATATTTGAGTATCCTTCAAGTCACATGGTTGTCGTGACATTGGAGAAGAGGCTAGCTTCAAATCACGGCGCGGTCTATCCCATCGGGCTTCACGCAATGCGCCCCCGCTGTTCTTGCCTAGGAATACCGAGCTTCAAGTGACTATGAAAGTATTGGGAGAAAACAATAAGTTCTAAAATAATAACGAATCATCGGGATCATGCCGTATAATGCAGAAAAGAAAGAGAGCCCGGGGGTCAGGATTCATATTAGAAGTGGTAACCACCAGAGCCACCGCAAGCTAGTTAGTCGGTTACCTAAGGTTTGACTTTAGCTTAACTTATGCCTCATCCTTTTTCAGATATGGACCGTCTCAGCTGCCAAATAATAAGGGATGACTGGACAGGGATGAACCACTCCAGCCTGACCCTGCCACGTAGTGACGCGTCAAAAAAAGATCTGGAAGCATTTTGGAATCTTGGCGCTGCGCAAGCTGGTATGCGTAAGTAACTACCTAGGTATCCGTACTTCGATGAGGCCTCTTTCTGAGGCACGAACCAAATTCACTAACAGCCGCAAGGTGGATGTCAACGCCGCCACCCGTTGATCCGTCAGCTGCGCCTCTGTGTGGCTGGCCGCGACGTGTGTGACTGAAAATAGCACCAACTAAAAACGTCCGTTCGGGGTTTTCCAGACAAAGAGTTCGTTTGCCAGACATGACACGCCAAATTCTAGATCTGATTACTGTATCTTCTGGGGCAAATGCCGTTTGTTCAGACGTCATTGCCACCAGACTTTACCAAGAACGATGACGACAAAGTAAGCACAACCGGTGGATTGTACAGTACAGAGTACGTACCTGTCTACCTGAGCTGGGGAGGCTGGAGGCTAAATTAGAGCGAAGCTAATTCGCTGGGGCTGTCGTAGCAGGCAAACAGGGGTCCAACCAAGGCACGGGAGAGGCCGAATAGGGTACGGAGTACGGAGCACAGCTGCGGCTGGTGACGACGAACATGGCGAGACGAGGCGCAGGCTGTGAACTGGCATGCCGTAACAAGGCAGACCATGCGCTCCCGATCGACGCAGGGACAACTAGTGAGCAAGGGTCGAATGACAAGGGGCTAGGGAAGGGACGTTGTACCACCTGTGTATGCAGTGAATGAGATGAGCAGGTATATGAAGGGCAGAGGGTGCCCCCTTCCAGTCTTGGATTTTCTAATAACAACATCATCTCAACAATAAAAACTCAAGGCTTCCTCTTCCATCCTTCATCTCACAACCTCTTTCACAACCTCAACCTCACTACTACCTACACACACTCAACCCATCAACAATAATAACCCAAACAACCTTCATCATGCTCTTCTCCAAGATCGCCATTCTCGCCTCTGCCGGTGTCGTCGCCGCCAGCAACGCCATCCCTGCCATCACCGCCGCTCCTGAGGCCCCAGTCCAGCGCGACCTTGACGACATCATCTCGTCGGCCGAGAACATCGGACAAGACGCCAAGACCTGGATTGAGGACAAGGCTTCTGATGTAGGCACTTGGGGCAAGGACAAGGCCTCGGACGTCAAGACCGCTGCCGAAGGTGTCGAGACGTACCTCTCTACAAAGGCCGACTCTGCCAGCTCCAAGATTCGCAGCGCCGCCGACGACGTTGAGACCAGCGTCAGCGACAACGATGATAACGACAACGCTGCCATGAGCCTTCGCGGCCAGTCCGCTATCGTTGCCGCTATGGCTGCCCTGGGCGCCACTGCCTTTGGCTTCATCATGGCTTAAGTGTGTTACTCGACATCAACAATTATTCCATCACCACCTCCACTGGGAGGAACAGAGATACCCTGTTGCAGCATGGGAGAGCATTTGCTTCAATGGAGTTTTGGGACCCTAAGGCATAGAGCACGAGCAATACGATAGAACGTTGTTGCCGGAACTGGCTTCGGAAAGGGATTATTACGCACACTCATGATACAAGCATGCGACGAACCTAACTAGAGTCTGGACGATTCATTAATTCATATCATTTTTACTTCATCATCGTGCATTATTGACAAGATGACGTGCATATTTGTGTTGTAACTTAGCATCTCGATAATGTCGACGATTCTAGCCAAGGCCCCAGCTTGACGAGATTGCCTGCTATCGCAGCATATTCTATCTAAAGTACAAGTTTTTTACTACCAATAGTGATACATTTTATATATACAGTTTACTCTTCTATTCCACATCAGACAAACAAATATGATGAGTTGCGATGCTACTCGGTCCAGCTTGAACCAGGGTTATCCAGCAGGACACACACATCAACCCGTTCTAGATCGGAGTTGCAGGCCATATGGCTCGAGCTGCTCATTGGTCAACTTGCTGGGCGACTTGACGAACGGGTCCTCGCCCTTCATCGTCTTGGGGAACGCCATGACATCGCGAACTGTCGACGTATCAGTCATGAGCGCGACCAGCCGGTCAAAGCCCAGCGCAAAGCCGGCGTGCGGCGGACACCCAGACCGCAGGGCCTCAAAGAGGTGCGCAAAGTCGCCGATGCGCTTGTCCGTCATCTTGAGGATGTCGCGCATGATGAACTCCTGCACGTCGGCAATATGGATACGCTCGCTGCCGCCTCCGACCTCGACGCCGTTGAGGACGAGGTCGTAGGCTGCGCTCTTGGCCTGCAGCGGGTCGGTGAAGAGGAGCTCCAGGTCCGTCTTGGAGAGAGGGGCGGTGAAGGGGTGGTGGGATGCTGCGATACCCGCGGCGCCCTCTTGCCCTGGCTCACCCTCTTCGGTGGGCTTGAACATGGGGAACTCGGTCACCCAGACGAACTGGAGGGATCCCGGGTCGCCGAGGCGTGGCTTGGACATGTAGCCCGCCTCTACGAGAGCTTTCCACAGCGTGTTGCGAATGTCGCCGATCTTGGTGGAGCCCGAACAGTACTGTCCCTTGGGCTTCTCGCGGGCTTGGAAGACGACAAGGTCGCCGTCATTGATATCCTTGCCTTCCGACACGAGATCCAGCACGTTTTGCGCCTCAAAGCCGAGAGAGGAGAAACCGCCAAGTGGTTTGCTCGAGTCACAGACGAGCACCTGGGGCTTTCCATCTGGGTTTTCGCCCAGTGCAGGAGGGAGTTCGTCCATGAACTTGATGACGAACTTACGCGCCTCTTGCGGAGAGCATCCCTCAAGAGGAAACGTAAATGCTTCAACCAGCGGGTCGTCAAGATGGGTGATCATGCTGACGAACTGCTGGTAGGGCTCGAGGTCTGGTAGAGCGTGGATCTTGGAAATGTCAGTTTTGAGTCTGTATCCGTCATTGCGCACACTGTACCTTATTCGGAATGCGCAAGTCGGGCTTGTCGCTTCCATATGAGGCTATGCTGTCCTGGAACTTGAGTGTTGTAAACTCATGCGAGGCAGGCTCTTCCGGCGCCCGAGGGCTGTCAGGTATCTCCGCCAAGATAGGAACACGCTCTCCTCGGATATCTTTGTAGCTATGCGCAGGCCGCAGCGCCTCAAGCGCAGCCAGGACAATGTCGTTAACATCCTGTCTGACCCTTGATGCACCTGCAAAAGACCATTCCATATCCAGCTGAGTAAATTCCGGCTGACGATCCGCGCGAGAGTCTTCGTCACGGTAGCAACGCGCCCATTGCATATATCGCGAAACACCACCTGCCATGAGGATCTGCTTGTACTGCTGGGGGCTCTGGTTCAGGGCATACGCCATGCCCCGCTGACGGGTAGGCACGAGAAACTCCCTCGCACCCTCTGGCGTCGACTTGAATAACGTGGGTGTCTCGATATCCGTGAAGCCCTTCTTCAGCAAGCCCTGGTTGAGCTCGCCCTTTAGCCATGATCGAAACTTGAGGCGAGCCTGCAGCTCTGGATGGAATCGGATCTGGAAATGTCGCTTCGTGGGCGGGAACTGGACTTCAGGCGTGACTATGAGGTTCTGCGGTACGCTATTCAACGCTCGGATGTCCTTGAGGTAGACCGTGGTCTTTGAAGATGTTTCGTTTAGGGCTTCGCGGCTGGCATCGGCGGCTTCGTTTTGGACGTGGACGAGGACAGGACTGTTGGCGGGGACTTGGCGGAAAAGAGCATGGGCATCGGCGTCGTGGCCCGCATCGGAACATATCTGGATGGTTTCACCCGAGGGAGTCGTGATGTCGGCGAACGAGAGGTTCTTGGAGATGTTCCTCCTCTTGCCTAGAAAACCGACACATCTGCCCTGGCTGCCATATTCGAAGGGTACGTCGGCATTGCTGTCTAAAGTGTGTGAGAAAGCAAAGCTAATTAGAAGCAAACGAGGGCCTTACACCTATCCCACGTCTTCAGAAGCTCTTCTCGCGCTGGGGGAGCTGCGACTTTGGATGCGACAAAGAAGCTATGGCTGAAGCTTCGAGGGTGGCATTGCCGGGCCCGCAGCAATGCTAGAGATCTCGTAGAGGCCCTGTAACATATGTGAGAACTGCAGCGACCAAGAGGGAGTACCATGGCCACGCAAGAAATGGCAATCTCGTAGTCTTGCGAATTGAATCAATATCGAGGGGCAGTTCTCGGTGGGCCGATGATACAGGCGACTATGTCTATAAGTGGCTCTTTT
>JADDON010000676.1:0-12949 GCA_017140175.1 Fusarium staphyleae | reverse complement strand
ACTCAACCTCTCGTCGTCAGCTTCAATCTTCTTTCGTCATCTCTTAAAAATCTCCAACGATGGCGTCCCTGAACCTCTCGATCAACGGCCCTTCCATAAAGAGCAGCTACAATGGCGTTGTCAACGGACCCCCGCCATCCTCCGATTCTCCGACCTACGCTCACTGGGCGCTATTCTCGGTGCAAGCCCCTCTCATGAATGCCTTCCAAGACAGCGGCGCCAAGGAGAGCATCCTCAAAGTGCAGGGCACGGGCGGTAGGCTACACACTATGGGCCTTCCTGCGCGCCGATTTACTGACATAGGACATAGACGGTGAGCTCGCTGACCTAACTGAGGACTTTAGCGAAGGTCGTATCCAATTCGCATTCGCTAAGGTGAAAGACCCCAATAGCGGTCTACCCAAGAGCATCCTCATTGCCTGGTGCGGAGGAGGCGTCCCCGAGCGAACCAAGGGCTACTTCACCAGCCACCTGGCTGCCGTCGCCAAGGTCCTTCACGGTTACCACGTCCAGATCACTGCCCGATCCGAAAGCGATCTGGAGGTCGACTCCATCATGCAAAAGGTTGCCGATGCATCGGGCTCCAAGTACTCCGGGGGAGGTTCCGAGGGTCCTCGTGCCGCTGCACCTCCGCCCGTCAAGTCGAAACCTGTCTTTACCCCGACTACATCCAGTCGCGCCAACCCTCTTGTTGCCTCTCGATCAAAGAGGGATGACAATGTCGATGCCGACGGCTGGGGTGCCGATGCTCCTCCCGTTACTAGAACTCAGATCGAAAAGGTCGAGTCGGCTTACAAGCCGACCAAGGTCAATATTGCTGATCTAAGCAAGCAACCTACAGCTACCACCACTGGCAGCGGTGCGCCCAAGCGAAACGATGCACCGAGCGACGTGGTCAAGGGTGGTTACCAACCCGTCGGCAAGGTTGACATTGCAGCACTTCGCGCCCAGGCCCAACGAGACCAGGACGATCGACCAGCTCCTGTCAAGGGGTCCTACGAGCCTGTTGGAAAGGTGGATATTGCTGCGATCCGGGCAAAGGCGCAGAAACCATCTGCGCAGCCCCAGCAGCCTCAGCAGCCTCAAGAACAGGAAGAGCACGAGGACACCGAGGCGCGGCCTGTCTCCGAGCGTATGGCTGCTTTCTCTCAGCCTGCCCAGTCTGAGCGCTTGACATCATTGCCAAAGCCCAAGGTAGCCAACAAGTTTGGAGGCGCTTCAAGTTTTTCAGGAACCAAGGCCCCCACGCCCGGTAGTCTGGGCTTTGGAGGGCCGGCTGCTCCCGCGGCCCCTCCCGTCGGTGCTGCAAGCCGTACCTTTGCGGACCAGGGCGGCAAGACACCCGCCCAACTTTGGGCTGAGCGAAAGGCCAGGGAGAAGGGAACAGATGTAGGAGGCGTAGGCGCCCCCACCAGCAGCACGCCTCCTGTTCAGGCTCAAAAGAGTGGAAGTGAGTGGAAGAGCGGCTACGCTGGGAAGAGCTGGGCTCCGGTTCAGACTAGCGACTACGGTCGTGGTGCACCCGGACAGGTAAGCCAGCAGAACACAGGAGAGGGTGACCAGCCCGCCGAGGAGGCGCCGTCCCCAAGTGGTGTATCCTCTTTGAGGGACAGGTTCAAGGACACTGCTCCCATCAGCGCGGGCACCCCTCCTCCTCCTGCGGCCCGCCCAGCGGAAGATGACGCCTCGCCTCCACCCGTTCCTAGTAACTCTCGACCATCCGGCGGTTTTGCGCTCCCAGGACTGCCCAGCCGGCCCGCTCCTGCAGGTGAGGAGGAGGAGGACGAGCGTGAGGACTCCTCGGCTTACCAGACGGCTGCGGAGCGAGAACGTTCTCCTTCACCTCCTCGTGTTGCTGTTCCCGTCAGCCGTGGACCAGTGCCTAGCGTGGGAACTCCGCCTGAGCAGCGCGCCCCTCCTCCTATCCCCCCCAGCCAGCTCGATGTGCCCAAGGAGGAGGACCTGGCTGATGACAAAGAGGTATCTTCTTCAGCCCGAGCTGCCGGCGGCGTGGTTACAGGTGTTGCTGTCGGTGCTGCAGGTGGTGTTGGCGCCGCGGCTGCTCTGCAGGCTCTTGAACCCGAGTCTGAACCGGAGCCCGAGCCCGAGCCTACCCCTGCACCTGCACCCGCACATGTCCCCGCAGCCCGACCAGTCCAGGAGCCTGAGGAGCAGGGTGGTTATCGTGCCGTGATTCAGTATGATTATGAGAAGGCGGAAGACAACGAGATTGAACTAGTTGAGGGAGATATCGTTACCAACATCCAGATGGTGGACGAAGACTGGTGGATGGGTACCAACTCGCAAGGCGAGAGCGGCCTGTTCCCCAGTAACTACGTTGAGGTTATTGAGGACGATGAGCCCGTCGAGTCGGCTACACAGCAGCCACCGCCGCCCCCTGTTCCTGCGGCCGAGCCTGAACCTGAGCCAACGGCGCCGGTCTCTGCAGGAGCAGACGCCGGACACACGGCTACGGCGCTTTATGATTACGAGGCTGCGGAAGACAACGGTAGGTTTCCCTTGTAACATTTGACCGATGCACAACAACTAACGGACTATCACAGAGCTGGGTTTCCCCGAGGACGCCAAGATTACCAACTTAGAGTTCCCCGACGAGGACTGGTGGTTCGGCCACTATGCGGGACAGGCAGGTCTTTTCCCTGCCAACTACGTGCAGCTCGACCAGTAGATTTAAGGGATAGTTACAGAGTTGGCAGGTGAACTTGAGGAGATGGAAAAAGCTCATAGTGATGAAATCGCAAAAGAAGCAAGCAAATGAATTCGCATACGAGAGTCGTGCTTGTGATACTCTTTGGTGATGATAGTTGAACAAATAGCAAAACTAACTTTGCAACAGACAGCATTGTGAGCTGAAAATAGTTAACCAAGAGCTTTCCACCACTACAAGCTTCGCTTTGATAATTATACATTCTCCGAGGGCGTCTCAGACTTTGAAGAGGCGACCAAGGGTCTAGCATGTCGTATACCTAGTGTGTCTTGGATTCCGAGTGCAGCGCTTTTTCCACTCTGCAACTCCTTCGCTTGATTCGTCCCATTGGAAGGCTTTTTGCTGATTGTTGCAAAACGTATATACCAATAAAATGAAGGGGTATTCGTGATGGCGTCTGCATATTGAGCGACGCGGTCTTTGGGTATTACACAGCGGTGTGGTTCAAGGACTTGGCGCTCGGTGGACTTGCAGTCCGGATAATTGTAGCTACTTGAGCTCGTGGGGGTCTCTGGCTTAGAAGAGACAATCGCAGCACTCGAAACTAGATGATTGGAGCGCCAGAGTTAGTATTTATGGAAGGAAAGCAGAGGCGCAACGCGCGACAAGACAAGGCAAGACAAGACAAGACAAGATGAAAGGTTGGGTTGGATGGCGAGTAGAACATACCAGCATTCACATCCTTCTTCGCAAACACAGCAACAGCAGAGAGCTGCAAGACAAGCCGTCAGACAGTTGCCCCCGCCTTTGCCACCTTTACCGCCGCCCTGCTGCTGGGGCGGCGGTGGCTGCTGGTACTGCATGGGCGCCTGGCCCTGCGGCGGGCCGTAGTATTGTTGCCCTTGGGGGGGACCATATTGTCCTTGAGGGGGGCCGTATTGTCCTTGAGGAGGGCCGTACTGGCCTTGCGGGGGACCGTAAGACTGCGAGGGGACAAAAGGTCAGCGACGCGATCGTGTCGGAGGGAATGCGACTCATAGCTCACAGGCTGGGGATGCTGAGGGTAGCCGCCTCCACCTCCACCACCGCCGTAGTAGTCTTGGGCCGACATTGTTGAATAGGGATGAACTTGGATGCGACAAGATGACTACAGCGACAAGATGACTACGGAGTACAGCGACAAGATATGTAAAGGGAAGCAAGATGTTGTCGAAAAGATGATTCAAATGAGCTTGCGCATGGGCTCTGGTGGGGAGACGGCCAAGGATTCTTGCAGGGTCCTGGGGGGCTAGGATGATGAACCCATGCCCGGCAAGACGGCAAGTCTAAGGTAGATATGCCTTGATGAGCCACAGCTTCGTCTCGTCTTTTACTTGTGACTCTCATGACGAATGACTTTTGCCTCAGGTCGGCGGTGGCCGTGCCGTTCTTACCGAGGAGCCGCTTCCCGTTTCCGCTATTGGCTCGTGTTTGACGCCATGGCAGTCACGTGTGTACCCTTTTAACCAACATTGCAAGACTACCTACCTACCTCACCTATCGCTATGTACACCTCCACAGATGCGATATCAAAAGCCACCACTGGCAACGATAATCTCTAGCAGACTGCAGACTGGGGTACAACCAGCTATCATGTCTTTCAATCACGTATCTTCATCTAGCGATGAACTGCCTTACCTGGAGTCAACACGAAATCGTGACTTGATCCCACCCCCCAGAAACAGCCATGGCATTGATTCATAGAAGCTCGTATATCTGAATATATGCGTCCCCGTCCTCTTTATTCTTGCTCACTATTGCAGTCTGAGTCGTCTCTTCTTATTTGCAGTGATTCCGTCTTCACCTTGTCCGTGCATCACTTCCTCCTTCGCTATTCATGTCTCTTCTTTCCTTCCAGTCTGGGCTTTCTCGGCCTCATTACAGTACAGAACCGCTCCTTTTCACGAGCGTCTCCCCCCCTCTCTTCGTTTATAGTTTCTTATATTGGCTCCCCTTCGGAGCTGCGTAAACGACATACGTATCGATATCTCAACGGCAGATGTTCACTCCCAGGCGAGTATCTCTCAGTATGGACCAAACGCCAGAGGATATTGGATCAATGGCCCCGTCGGATCAGGATACTGTGAGCGATAAGAGCATTCCCCCTCCAACGTACATATCAGGCGACACGACTGAATCAGAGCCAACTCCCGAACCAAGGCATTTAACAATAGCAAACCCTGCGCCAGGGCCAAGCAGCCCTCTCACTGCTATACCGACTCACAATCGCTGGGAAGTGAATACAGCGACACGTTCCGCATGCGACTACTGCAATCGGCAAGGCCGCAAGACTCTCCAACAATGCGTCGAGTGCAAATCTACCATCTGCAAGAAATGCTTCACTGCGGGTAAACTTGATAGCAAGCACTCTCTTGATGTTAGTACTGTCGATTGGGATCGGCATCTACGGAGATCGGCCCCTGGGGCCGCAACGGGCCCGGTTCTCGAGTCTGCCAGGCCCAGAGCCTCGAATACATCCGTTCAGCATCGTCAAAGGAGTATAGGACTGCTCGGTTCAGACGAGTCCATTCCCAACAATCCGCAGCAACAAGAAGCAAGGCAAACTGTCCCACCCAGCCTCTCACGACAGTCCAACCCAGGACTGACACGGGTACTTCCACTGCTCCTTCAACTATCCACACACTGACCATCTTGCAGAGAGATTTCCAACTCCAGCAATGTGTGAGTTCTCTGCATCCGTCGAAAGCTGCTAGAAGCCAGGACTCGAGGCCAGCAGAAGGTCGAGGAACAAGATTGGAGAGTAGCGTCCATCGTCCCTATGAAGGCTCAATTCCCAGTTCCCCAGCCGTTGGTGACCCCACGCGACCGACTGAGGTAGCAGCAAATGAGCAGAGTTTGCGAGTGCACCCTCGACTCGTGGTGAATAGCCTTAGTAGGGCTGTCGTTGATCCAAACCCCTGGCCAATTGTGTCCTTGGTGCCCCTTTCTCGCCACGGGAGCTACCAACAACCTCATCCTCCAACAGCGTCTCAGACTCAGGCGGGGCCTGTTTTGCCTTCAATGCTTCCGGGGTCTAAACCAGCCCGTGAAGCGCGTAGGCCTCTGCCTGAAGCGGCACCTATTCGTATCAAGCAAGAGCCTGGAACCGAGTCAACGCCTCGGCCTCGCACGCCTCCACGTGCACCTCCTCCCAATCGAGCGCCGCTAAATCTCCCTTCAATCCTTCCTGGATATGAACCGATCCGTCCACCACAGCATCCAGTTTCCGCGCACGAAAGGCGCCTCGCTGAGGTACTATCTCAGATGCTGATACAGCAAACTCACTACCTAGGCCAGCTCGCACCTGCGACAAGTCCCGAGCAGCGTCTGCGCGACGTGGTCAGGACCACTTGGCTCCTTCGCCATAGTCAAGATCACTATTTACAACGTCTTGGCCATGCAGAAATACATATTAACGGACCGATGGACCATTTCCGGGTCTTGAGCGCCGCCGCTATGGACGCTTCCAGGGGCCTAAACCTGGGGAATACTAATTTAGCAATGGCTTGGTTAGCGACGCAGGAGTTCTGCTTGCATCCGAATTCTGAAGCAAATCTCGACTCCACAGGTGATTAGTCTGGAACAGTTTTCTTTCTTGTAGTATCGGGACTTGTGAGCTCGTCTCCAAGTAGTTTGAGTACTAGAGGGGGGGGGACAACTTGAAAAAGAAAGTATAGAAGCATAAAAAATAATGTGGTAAGGAGCGTGTAACTTGTATTCAAAAGCGGCATGGTGCTTCTCAAGAAATACCCAATAGATTAAATGATGGTTCCTCCAGGTAATGCAATCCGTCTCATATGCGCATCCATGACAAGTCAAGTCATGGCGAGTTCAACGACATCTACACATACACCACAATATCAAGCACAGCCAAACATGATAAGCGTATGAGACAAGTAATCACGTTTTCTTTTCATACCCGGGTTGCAAACGCAACCAAAACCCTATGCAGAACCTGGCGAGACCGCATCCACTGCTTCAAATCATTAGAGCATGGGACTAGCTGCAATCTCGTTCCTTTTGTTCTATATCCCCTCCGCAGCCATCATGATGAAAACAGACAAGATCCACAAATCGCCCACGAATAAATCACATCTACTGCTCCTCGTCCTCGGCCTGAGGCTCCTCGGCCTCGTCCTCCTCATCGTCATCGAAGCTGCTCGAGGGCACCTCGTACAGGCGGAGGATGGACTTGTTGGGGTCCTTGACCAGGACGAACTTCGCGTCCTGGCTGGAGCTGCTGAGGCACATGTCGGCAATGGTGCGGACGATGCCCCAGCCGTTGGACAAGGATAGGTTCATCTGGTTGGCGAAGTCGCGGGGCTTCCAGCCGGCAACGCCAAGGACGACGTGCTTGTCGTTGAGCCGGGGGCTCACACGGGAGACGAAACTGGTAATACGGTTAGTTTCAAGAGATGCTGGAATAGGGGCGTTGGGAGACATACCCAAGCTTCATCACATCGGCGTTGGCCAGGATACTCTGCACCGTCCATCGGGCAAGCTTGCAGCTGTTGTTCTTCATCTCGGTGGCCACGACGGCACCGCGCTGGGTGACGAGCTTGCTTCGCCAATCGAGGGCGCCACCGCTGCCCTGGGCCTTGCTGTCGAACTCGTTGAGAGCGTGGATGCTGACGTGCTGGTCGTCGCCGCTGAGGGCGTTGCGCTGCACGGCATCCACCTCGGTCCGTACAATCAGGTGCACGGGCTCCTCGGAGTTGGTCGACAGGTCGAACCGGCGGTACTTGTAGGCCTTGCTGGCCGGGGGATCCGTATCCTCGGACGAGTTGTAGAAGGGGTTGCCGTGGGCCATGGTAACCTTTGACGACTCGCTCTCGGTAACAACCTGGTTGGCGAAGTTGTGGTTGATGTAAGTGGCCTCCTCGGCGAGGGCGGTGGGTTGATTGATGGTGTCCTTGCTACCGTCGGCGGCATCCAGGGGCGCGTCGGCAGCGTTCTCGTTGACCGTCACCATATCAAGAGCAGCGTTATCACGCTTGTCCAGGAAGACCTTGTTGCCCTGTCGCGAAATGACAATGTCCCAGGGGTAGACAGATCGGGGCGAGCACATGAGCATGGAGAGGATGCTATCGGTGGCGAAGATGGTGGCCTCGTCCTTGTCGGCGAGTTCCTGGATGATGGGGTCGGACGAGGTGGTGACGTTGTAGGCAGCCCGGTCGATAGCCGTGAGCTTCTTCTCGGCACCCTTGACGGGCTGCTTATCGTAGGAGCGGTCGTAGTGGTAGAGGAAACCGTAGGCGTCGATGTCCTCGCCCTCGTCTGTCTCGAGGTTCAGCTTGGCCAGGCGGTTGAAGTCGATCTCCTCCAGCAGCTTCCATTCAGCCTTGACATTGATGCTAGCATCGCGGTTGCGAGCAGGCTTGTCCCAGTCTTTCCAGCCGAAACGACGTCCACCACGTCCGCCCTGGTTAGGTCGGCCGCCCCGGTCGTAGCCGCCGTATCCGCCCCGGCCACCGGCGCCGGTCCTTTGAAATGTGCCTCGTCCACCGGCCTGGCCACCACGTTGGCCGCCACGCTGTCCACGGCCACCGCGGGTGAAGACGGCGCCGCGGCCGAATCTTGTCTTGGTCGAGTCTCGGACGTTGCTGACGACGGAGAAGGTGGACTCGTCCTCAGCGGGAGGGGCGTTGAAGGTGATGGCGTGGCTAGAACCGTAGACTTGTTGGTCTGCATGGGAAGAGCGAGATGTGAGCCATGTTTTCCATAATATACCCGAGCCAAGCCCTCGAGACGAGACCTACCTCTGTAATTCCTGTTATATTGCGCTCGTCCACCACGATCACGATCCTTGCCCTCAGTGGTCCAGTCAGCCATACGGCCCAGCTTGTCGCCCTTTGAGAAAGGCGCATAGGGCACGCCGTTGAGAGTGGTCTCTGTGGTGACCGAGGGGCCCCAGCCGTCGCCGGCGGGGCATGTGTCGCAGATCTGGATATAATCGAGAGAGTCTGCCATCTTGACGATGATTTGGTGGGGGAGGGCGAAGGAGTTGGGTCGCTCGGTTCACGGCGATGCTAGAATTTGGATATCCACGATGAATTTGTGGTGGGGTGGAGTGTGGGGCACGAAAAAAACACGAGCCCCGCGCCTGCTGCTTTGTGTTGTGTTGTGTGTGCGTCTCAGCCACACAAGCAAGCCACAACAGCATTCACAAAGATCATGATAATGCAGGCAAGACACTAGTTAGACTCACGTGGAAGTAGAGAGTATCAAGTCAAGAGTCAAGTGGACTTTTCACAACACTAATATGTTAGACATCATCATTTGCGCGTCCAAATCCCTTGGTATCATCTATACAACCATAAAGAATAACTCCAACTCCACACACATGAACCAACTTCATAAACATCCTACCCGTACATGACGACATCCTTGCCACTGAATACATTATCCATTGCGTCGCGTACCTCGAACTCTTCCAAAACAGCGCCAAAGCTAAAGTCATGTTATCAGCATCGAAACGAACAAGTGGACAAGAACAGCATGCTGACTTACCCGTAGCATCTCACCTTCCGGACAAGCTCCTCGCTCAGTTTCCGGAAGTCTTCGGCCTCGAGCTCCGACGTCCTTGGGTGCGACGCGAGCATACCCCATGCCATGATGGGTGTCACCTCGCCGTCAAGGTCCAGCCTCTTGCTGAGGTCTAGAAGTGTGGCAAGGTCGGCCCTGGGAACCTCCCATGTCTTCTGGTTCGGCTCACCGTCCAGTGGGACGTGAGAGCGACCAAATGGGCAGCCTGGTCTCGAATCCGGGGAGGGGTCGGGTGGACACGACGCCATGAGTGCATGTCCGCAAGGTTCACCATCAGCATCGGCTGCTCTCTCAATCATATACTGAATATGTGCCATACAGGGCTTCTCAAGACTAAAGGCCCCTCAACATCGAAATTGTTAGCTAGTCTGATCAGCGCGATGTCTTGCCAAAGCCCACCTAATCGCACGAGAGGATCATTAGGAAGTTTTCGAAGAGGATTTATCGTACGTTAAAACGAAGTCAATGCCCGCTTGCTCCATATCGGCGCCTGCCCGATGCTGGTTCTGAAGCACGTCGCGCTGCTGCTGGCCAGGCATATAAGTTTGGTTCGAGTTAAGAGACGGCTGATATGGCGAGGAGATGGACGGTGCAGTGGACCGCGAGGTGAGGGGAGGAGTTGTGCCGCTGGACGAGCCGGGGCCATGGCTCGTTGCGCTACCTGCGACCAAAGGACTTCCATACTGGAGCCCGGCTTGTGCCATGGCATCTCGCAACCGTTTGTTCTCGTCAGCTAGCCTCTCTCTGTCAAGAGAGACGTTGCTGAAAACTTCCTTGAGCCTCAGTACCTCATCTTCCAGGGCCTTGATGTAAAGCTCCTTTCTCTCGCGATGAGTTCTGGGTAGAGGAATACAAGGTTAGAACTGAACCTCAACCAAGTGTGGGTAACATACCGTTGTGCTTGTCGATTGAGTTCTTGCCGTCTTGTCAACGCAGGCTTGCTATTGGGCTTGGGTCCACGCTTCTTGGGAGGGTTACCGTCTGATGTCGTGTGTCGGGTATCAGTCTCATCAATGTTGGCTTTAAGCGACGACAGCGGCATGCTTACCACGTGTGGTCCTCTTGTCACTGAGGTTCTTGTATATTTCTGGGTCAAGCGATGAGAAGCCAGCCCTGTCATCCTCTGAGCTGGCGAGTCCCCTCTCCGGAGACATTGATGAAGATATGGAGCGTTCTGTCGCGCCAGGTATGTGGGCGTTGAAGGTAGCCATGACTGGCCACCTTACGAGGCGAGCCTCTCTGCCTTTCGGATACTGAGAGGTTGGTTAGATGTGGGAAGGTTGAGACGGAAAAGAACAAGTTGAATTTGCGATGACAAAGTCATCGAGGCACAGTCGTGGCTTAGGCATCAGCATCAGGGTTCTGGGGCACTTACTGGCCAGGCAGTGTCGATTGTGTCGTCACTAACCAGATGGTGACTAATTTGATGTTGGATGGATGCGATAGTTATGCCTCCAAGAGCGCCTCGATCACGAAGACCAACGCCGCCAAGGGTCCAAAACTCTGTCTTTTCCTGCCCGACGGAAGTGTCGGCAGAAGAGACGCCCTAGTTCAACGACCTTGAATGAAGCTTGATGATTCGAATAAAAGAGACGGTTCCCCAGGTTTGAGATTTGATGATTTTATCACACGAGATGCTAGAACCACGGGCGCCTCGGAAGCTGTGAACAGAGGCCTTCAATGGCTTAGTAAGGTTGGGTCGGATTCGCCGAAGCCGATGTGGAGGGTAACGTTAAGCCGCAGTTGGTTGTGGTTTGGTTGAGGTGAGCAGTTCTCGTGAGGGGGAGAGGCGTGAGGGAAGAGCGTCGCTCCTTGAGAAGCACGAAAAGCAGAGAGATCTTGGTATTCAGAAGCTGACACCGAGGCCCAGTACAAATCTGCCAGCGAGGAATTCCCCGGACTTGGAGGAGGAAACTGGGCTTGTTTGTGTTTTGTCTCTCGTCTCTGATCAACAAAGCCCCCCGCATTCTCCGCTTCACAAGTCCAGACCTCAGAGCGCAACAAGTCCAAACCTAATGCGGTTGTCAACGGACATTTACATCCGTTGTCAGCGAAACTCCTTAGCCAACTGACGGGTCGGAAAGGAAAATTATCGAGTACCGAAGACTTGGGGTCGGGGCTTCAAGATCTATCGTTGGAGAAGTATCGACAACCACGAGCCGAAGTCCCGGGAGCATTGGCTAAGATCTCCGAGATAGATTCCCGGGTATCGGGTATTTATGGAGACGTCTGCTCGGCGCGAGGGGCATCAGGAACGTGCCGTGACGAATATTTCAGCACCGACTGACTGTCTTGGTCAACAAGAGTTGCCGGTGTTACAGTAGAGGAGCTGAGGAGATAAGCCCAAAGCCATGCAATATCGACCTTCCGCCAATGACAGGCTGAACCAGCTCCATCGGGAATGTATGTCGTCATCCATTGCACTTGTAAGTCCAGATAGAAACAATGCAGACGAGATCGTGAGCTTCGAAACACAACATAATAGTAAAATACCTAGAGAAGAACTTTTGGTGCTGTCTCATCTTCATGGCACCAACCGGTTCTCTACGGAACCACCTTCGAGGCTTTGCCTTGACCGCGCCATGGGTGGTCTACCTTTTCCTAGCCGACATTACTCTCTCATTTCTACTGCCACTCAAGCTCATATCTCCCCGACTTGTCTACGACGCCTCCTCTCATATTGCCCGGTCTGTGTGGGCATGGATACAGCTCATCTTCACCCACGCCAACGGGGCTCACATTTCCACCTCAGGTGATGCTCTGCCGCCGGGCGAGTCGGCCATCGTCGTGGCCAACCATGTCGCCTGGTCCGACTTCTATCTCATCCAGGCGCTGGCGATGCGAGCTGGTATGCTGGGTCGATGTCGTTACTTTGCCAAGGTCCAGCTGCGTCTCGTCCCTTTCCTGGGTTGGGGCCTCTGGGCTATGGGAATGCCCCTGGTAAGCCGCAACTGGCTCCGTGATAAGAGCGAGCTAGACCGCGTGTTTGCCAACACGGTTCAGAAAGCATTTCCGACTTGTAAGCAGGGCTGGCTTTGGTCATCACATATGAAACTGACTCCTGGACTAGGGTTAATCAGTTTCAGCGAGGGCACTCGCTTCACCCCAGCCAAGTATCAGGAGTCAATAGACTTTTGCAAACTGGCGAATCGGCAGCAGCCAGCAAATCTGCTCTACCCACGCACGAAAGGCTTCATTGCTACGGTGCAACACCTCCGACAAGCACCTCAGGTCAAGGCTATCTACGACTTCACTATTGCTTATCAGCACCAAGGCATCTTCCAGAAAGCGCCCTCAATGTGGGAGACGCTGAGTTCACCGGGATTGAGCGTCCAGGGTGGGTACAGATTCCACGTGCATGCTCGTCGGTTTCCTATTGCGTCTCTGCCGACCAAGGATGAGGAGCTGGCTACATGGCTTGAAAAGCGGTGGATAGAGAAGGGTAAGATCCTCGAGGCGCAGAGAGAACAGTGGCTTTTGCTGTAATAAATCACATAGAGCCCTTGACTTGGAGAATCGGTTCACCGTCATGCCATATCACGTTTCGTAACAGCAGACACAGACCTTGTCTGGACTAGTTAATTAGTTTACAGTACGGATACTCCGTATGTACATGTCTGCGACAAGGTAAGCGATTGTTTCGCCTTTGTCATCATCGTTGATGATGAATGTCTTGACAGCTTGAGTAACGTTGGG
>JADDON010000674.1:0-21383 GCA_017140175.1 Fusarium staphyleae | reverse complement strand
CCCCAGCGTTTCTTCGTCGTACAGCAGAGGCGGAGGTTCCACACCCCCTCCCCAGACATGCCAGCCCTTCAGGGCAGAAGGGCTACAGGGCTCCCAGGTTGGCCGACCTAACCTGGAAGAGATGCCAAGGGGCTCTGCGCTGTGCAAAGTCCGTAGGGCAGTTCACAGCACCCCTCTGTGATTTATGCCTGCTCGTCAACGCAACGTAAGCAACAAGTTCCAAGCCCCAGGCTTCAATGATAGGATAAATACTGTAGTCAGGGTGGAGAGTGCCTAAGGTACGTTATGTGTTGGTGCTAAGTTGGGACGGACGTGCTACGTAACTTACGCCGCAGTTCGTTATGGACGGGATAGACTTGACAGGCCAGGACCAACTGACAGTTGTAATACTCCGTACGGAGTACATGCAATCCAATTCATGGTACTCCGTACTATCCATACCTAGTAATAAGTAGGCACTGGATGTTACAGTGGACGGTCGGATGTGCAAACCCATCTATTAGAGAAGGGAACCCTAAACGGGCGACCCTTGGAGAATACTGTAGAAGCACCTCTCTCACCTCAATCTCTTCATGCCTTACAGCACTGCACCCCTCCCATGTAGAGGTCGCCCACGCCCCCCCTTTCAGTCCTCTTAGGTAGTCGGTGCACTCTCCCACATTTCTCTACTCATTTCTACTTCAGTCTTTTTATCCTGCGCCTTGGAAACCTCAGACCTCAGACCTCACGCAATCGAATAAACCAATTATAACCAGAGGGAGAAAAACACAGAAAAGACCACCACATTCTGGGCGTGTGTGTAACAGCGTCTACCTTCCATTCCTTCCCCCGCTGTTGTCGTCACGCCTATCCGCCACATCCTTCAGGCTTAGGCTGAGTCCATAGCTTCCCGCCTTCTTACATAGGTGCCCTTCCATGCATACATGGGCCAGGAGCGCCTGCCAGCGCCAGGAACAGCGACTGCAACAGCATCAACGTCAACAACTTTAACCACCCACGCCTTGCACCTGCCCTGGCTTTCCCACCTCCCGTCCTCGTTATTCTTTTACAACCACATCCCGCTCTACAAAGCTCTTTCTTCTTCTTCTTCAATTCCATCTCCAAACCTCACCATTCCCTTTCTATATCACGGCTCCCTCTTCCTTGGCCATACCGTCTTCAGAGCACCCCCGCTACGCTCTGTTATTCGTCATCTCTCCCCTCCCTTCTGATACGGCACCGGCCGCCCCAGCCGGCTACTGCACCGGTCCTTGCAGGGCAACTTGTGTCTTAACCAGACGGATACCCCGAAGCCATCGCCACCAACAAACACCCCGTCCTACCCTGGCACCAACGACTCGCTGGTCAAATAAAGGCAGAAAAGGAGACTACAACCAAGGGAATCCTAGGACACCTGAAAAAAAAAGGGTCGTTCACGACGGCCACTTCTCTATGACGGAGCTGGTCGGCCCTTCGTCATCCTAGGTTCAGCTGCCCTGAACTTCAACTCTCATTGTCTCGCCTCGTGCTCCATCATCAGCTCGAGTCGTTACCCGCCAAGCTAAATCAACATGGCCTTCCCGCCACTGTATAGGGAGCCCGCTCCGGCTCTCCCGAGTATTATAGTCCCTCCTTCGGGCGACCGTTTTCGAAACCACGCGAGTCATCACGAGCTACCCTTTGGAAGGAGTCCTGCCATGTCAATACCAGGCATCTCAATACCAGACCACGTTCCTCCTCCGTTACCTCCTCCACGATATCTCCCCGGCCCTGACCAGCCTCAACACCTAGAAGATATGAAGGAGAAGCGAGAATATGGCCATGGTTCCTTCGCCAGCGGCTATGGAAGTATGAGCTCTTCATACCAAGAAGACCACCCTGGCTATCCACGAAGAGACCAGAGCAGTATTACTGGTGACCGAGATGAGGGCTACGCCAGCTACTCGTCAACCGGCAGGTACGATGATTACAACACAAACCAGCATTGGCACGAATTACAGGAACTTCTGCAATTGTGATTGGATTAGCTAGCTAACAATGATATGACGGAACAGATCTCGCGAGTCCATTCCCACCGGGTTCGTTCAACACGACCGTTTCAAATTCCAATCTCCTGCCGATATACACGGCGACAGTCTTAAGAAGAAACTCAACGCCACCCGGCCGTCTGATAGGTCGCCGCCCAGATCATTCCTCAGTACCTCGGCGAACGAGCTCATATCTCGACGACCTTCAGCCGAGGGCCGATTTCCACCAGCACTCAGCGTGCCTGTGCAACTCCCCATCCACACCCGTAATATTCTGGGCTCTCCAGCAAGGCTCACCGAGACGCCAATTCACTCGGCGCTCTCCCCCCGAAGCACCCCCTTCCATTACGGAGATCGATCACCCACCGACAGTTCTGACATCGATCGCTCACCCAGAACACGCTCCAAGAGGAATAACAGCGATGATGCCACTTCCACACATTCAAGTTACGACTTCAACGGCTCTGAAGATATGGACATGGAAGATGGGCAGTCACTCAAGAGGCTACATATCGACGACGCTTACATGGCTGGCGGCCATAAGCGAAGAGCAGCCAGCCCTAACGATGACCACCTCTTAGCCATGCCTACAGACTTTTCTCGTCGACGGGATATGGGTCCTCGCGGACCTGCCACCCTACCCCGCGGGGCCACGATGCCGTCAGTCTCGACATCGCACTCCAATTCATATATCTCAACAATGTCGATACCCACCACAAGCATCCCCACTGCCAGCTCTTTCGGTCGCCGTTCACCTGTGGGGTTTCAGACTGAAGGCATCTACCCGACCCCCTCTAAGTCGCCTTATACCGCACCGGGGTCCCTCAACCCTAGTCCCCGGACCTCCATCTCTGGCCGGGGGTCGCTGCACTCCAGGACCGCTTCTGGGGCAAGCACTCGCAAGATGACTGAGGTGCAGAAGCCTGGTGGGTCCAAGGTGCACTGCGGCTTCTTCATGTGCGAATGCTGTCCAAAGAAGCCCAAACGGTTCGAAACCATGGAGGAACTGAAGTAAGTTCATCACGAATCTCGCATAAGCCTTACACTAAGCTGCGTGAGACCTTGGCTTTACACAGCGGAGTCATGTGGAACAAGTTGCTGACCGGAAACTAGTGCTCACGAAGCCGAGAAGCAATATGAGTGCTCATTCTGCGGAAATCGCTTCAAGAACAAGAACGAGGCTGAGCGCCACCAAAACTCCCTTCATGTCCGTCGTCATTCCTGGTCTTGCTCCGCACTCTCAGGATATGACAAGGCCTTTCACGATTCAACGAACCGGCCTGGAGAGGCTGACGCTTGTGGCTACTGCGGCGATGAATTTCCGCGGTCTGGACGCGGGCCCGGTAGCGGTGCGCTCAATGGTGGTAATGCGCCTCGGCACGCCACAGACCAGGACTGGGATGAACGAATTAGGCACTTGCAGGAGGTGCACAAGTTCAGGGAATGCAATTCGTCCAAGAAGTTTTACCGGGCGGACCACTTCAGACAGCATCTCAAACACAGTCACGCGGGCACCAGTGGCAAGTGGACCAACATGCTGGAGAACGCCTGTATGCTCGAGGAAGATCCAACACCCCGGTAAAGGCATCACACTATCAACAGCGACCTAGGCTCGGCGCAAATGCCATACGAGCGGTGCTGGAGCTTAGAGGCTCGCCGCCTGCTGGACGACGAACAAGTCTGGGGGTGGGATGCTGGAGATTCAAGACGAGTGGATTGGGCGGATGAAGGCGGGGCCCAAAACGTGCTGTGGACCGCAGCACCAAAGCACGCCCACGACTTGAAGCTCGAATACACCGACCAGCAATAATCCCAGCGGTTTGGAACAGCGACCAGACAGGCAGTTGCTCGACAACCCATCCACAACCCGGCGCGCGACCATCCAAACAGCGTCCCCGAGCGAACGAGATGTGGAGACGAAAAAGTGGTTTCGCGTTGGCGGATGCTGCAGGATGCAGATATGGATGGAAGACTAAAACGAATCAACGTGCGGCTGAACCACGTCCGCTGATCTCCCGACCCGAATTGGGACATTCCGCGCGCCGAATATAAGTAGGGTGTGGATGTCCATACACGACTGCTGGGGTATTGCTCGAGGGCTGAATTATTGTGGCAGTGCTGGCGAAAAGGCAGAAGAGCGCTTGATTTCACTCTCGAATGAATATTATGGGATAACCAGCTTCCTTTCCCGCTTCAACTATCTGAGCGTTTTGGTGGACTCAGATGCATTCATGGTTTTTGGTCTTGGAGTCGAATGGGACCAAAGATCCGCCCGGTCTGACAGCACCAGATACATCCTATGATGAACATTGTCGACGGAACGGGACCGCGGTGGATATGCATGGATGGCGATACGCCTGCCTCTGAACATTAGCCGGTGGAGGCGCTACTTTCTGACTGGGCTGAACACCCTTGCTGGCAGCCCGGTCACAGACAAGATACATGAAAGACTTTTATGACGAAAGGGACTAGGCGTTGGGTTTGCATGGGTTAGCAATATGGTATTGCTCATAGACACCTCGCCAGTTAGTGAGGATGCCTTTTGGCGAAAGCGAGGAGGAAATGGGCTTTCTTTCGTATACATACCAGTTGACACAGCTTGACGCTGATGTCGCACGCATCATCTCATGGGTAACGGCACAAAAAGGATCAATCATGGAAAGGGAAACGGTTACGGACACGGCATTAGCACGGAAGGCACTTTGTTTTCTTTTCAAAATTTGGGAATGCGGGCAAAGCATAAAGGACACAATCAAGAGATTTAGTAAGATATACCGGGGGCGTACGACGAGAACAGAAGAGACGTGAAAGCTCAAGACCAGGAGTTTCCAGGCAGTCTTTGGTGAATCACGGTGAATCGACGAGGTTACAATGATCTACAAGGTACGGGGTAGTGCTATCGAAGTTCTGAGTTTATTGCAGAGCGGAACCAAGAGCTGCAAGTTAAAAAACGGTCAGTGATACCCTAGTTATTGCCTCCTTGAGGAAATTCGTGTGGTATAACTTGGCTGGGGAGGGTGTGTAATCATATCTCAGCTTTTGTCTGTTTTCAGCTTTCCGGTTCAGCTGGGTGAAACTAATACCTGCGTGGCTCTATTCCCCTCCCCTCCCCTTTAAAGCAGCAGCAGTCCTATGACGCCAAGGGTTCGTCCAAGCGAGACTAGGTTGTGTAAAGCTGGATGATCACGTGGTCCAGATAATTGAGATCGCCCTGTAGGCGTGGAAATTGAATTGAACCGCTGTGTGCTTTAGCTAACTACTCCGTAACGTTAGTTACGAAGTGCATGCCCTCTTTGGGCTAGTCGAAATAATGGTCGAGTTCCTCAGAGTGTGTGGCTGATAAGCTTGGTATGTGGCTGTGAAAGGATGGCGGGGTAATATATCTGTGGCGCATTCTGAAGGAGGGGCACGGTGGCAGTTATGATTCACACAGAGATTAAGCTTCGTTATATCAAACCTTTTATCGAGAATTCTACACTTTTCAAGTCATCGATTTCCAATCGACGCTGAACATCGCACACAGCACCACCGGATACTTGACCATATTACGAGGCATCAGAACCTCGATCTTTATGACTAGTCAGTCTGGCAAACGAGAACACTAAACAGGCCGTTCAGTCGGCAGCCAAGGCCTTGGAGACAGAGAAAGACGACATTCGCCTACAGCAGTGGGAAGAGTTTGGCCATAAGTTCCAAGCAGGAGAACTGGAGCTCCTGAAGCGAAGCATCGCGCAGATGGCCCTGAGCAGGATCGACGGGCAGGACGAGTTGTTCGTCGGAGGGTAAGACTCGGTGCCCATGTGAGATGTTGCAATGCTAATCTAAGCTAGACTTTGGGCCTTGCGCCGCTCTGACTCGCTGACTGATCGCCGCATCACCCATGTCCTGTCCCTCGTTCCATTTGACCCGTCAAGCCTCAAGAACTTCAAAGACGAACCCTGGATCGACTATGGAAAGGACTTTCGGCACCTTGTAATCGACATCGACGATGTGGAGGACGCTGACCTACTGATTGAGCTCCCCAGGGCTGTCAGGTTCATCGAGGCCGGGCTCAGGGGGAGTCGGCAAGATAATGTAACAGAGGCGGAGGACACGAAAGACGGGGGCGTTTCATTAGAAAAAGGAGTTCAAGGTCTGGATATTCAAGGCAAGAAGAGAAAAGGAGGTGTATTTGTTCACTGTGCTGCTGGAAAGTCGAGGTCCATCTCTGCAGTGCTTGCTTACCTGCTCTGGCGCTACCCAAACCGCTTCGACCCCAATATCACACACACGGCCGTGTCCGATCCGGCCGGCGCCCACCCGCAGGCTCCGGCGGAGCAGCGCTCCCGCAAGGACACTGCCTCCGAGGCCGTCCAAGCCGCTCTGACATTCATCCGCCGCTCCCGCCCGATGGCTGAGCCCAATGATGGTTTCATGGCACAACTCGCCCTGTGGTGGGAGATGGGATGTCCCGATGACGTCGAAGCCAGCCCGGTATATCAGCGATGGGCTTATAAACGCGAGGTCGAGGAGAACCTAGCAGTTGGCCAGGCACCAACCAGACTCCGGTTTGAGGATGAGGAGGCTCAGCCTCGCGACGAGTCGGGCGTCAGCCTACGGTGCAAGAAGTGCCGCCGAACCCTGGTCACTGCTCCGTTCATCATCGACCACAGTCCACCTGGCGGGAAAGCCTCTGCTGCGCCAACCTGTCAGCATTTCTTTGTCGAACCGCTAAGCTGGATGCGCGGGATGCTGGAGCAGGGCGAGCTCAACGGACGGCTACTCTGCCCCAACACCAAGTGTGGTGCTGGTGTGGGCCGTTATGACTGGAAAGGCTTCCGGTGCTCTTGCGGTGGCTGGGTGACGCCGGCATTTTCACTGCAGAGAGCGAGGGTTGATGATGTTGTGAAGCGAACTGTAGGCCTGGCTGCGGGCCGCACCATGGGTATCCGGATGCCACCTGGTGCAGTACCACGAGGTGGAAACTTGTGAGGAGAGGCAGGCAGCACAGTTACCACAGGCAGCATAATGTGCCGTTGGGTCGCCGAATAGACGCCGATCCGAGTTTCAGAACGCCGACAGGGCGCCGTCGCCGACGACGTTCCCGGAGCCCCACCAGACACCGGGGCCGAAGCAGACGTGCTCAGACCTCAACGACACCACCTTCCCCTCTCGAAGGTAGTAAATAGACTGTTACACTTCGGCCCCTGCCCCATAGCTATCGGCTTGTCTAGAGAGAGCAGAGAAAGGCGGGCTGGCCAGACAGAGAGCTCGAAAGCCGCTGGGATATGCATTTTCGCCAAATGGGAGATCCTTAGGGCTTACGGGGCGTGGGATAATAAAAGAACGTGCGTGTGCAATGTTTGTTGGCCCATGCATGAGGACGCTTCATGAAAGAAGAGGGGGCCACAGGCTCGAATGCTATCTGAGAGTTTTCCAGCCGAATTGGGGAATCTGATATCGTAGGAACTAGAAATCCGGACTGATCAATAGGCCGTCGGGCTTGGTAAGCCTTCATCAGCACTAGACCTCAACCGCCGAACGGACATGATAAGCGGGCAAAATCTCAGCAAAGGCAAAGGGCGACACTGATGGAACGAAATGAAGAACACCCACGCACGCCCAAGAGGCAGGCAGATCACCGGTACCAACTCAACTGAAAGGCGATGCCCTACGGCCCTACGGAGTACACACCCACTACTCCACACATACAACGTACAACGTCTGTTGACTATGTCTTCGTCGGCCGATGCCTATTCCGTTCTTGAGCGATATGTGGGCCAAGCCAACCCCGAATGCCTGCTACACCAGTGTGTAATAACTAACTAGTTTGCTGGCAATTCATCCCAAACAAGAAGGAAAGAAGCGATCCTTGGACTTAACTTATGGCTCAGCCACCATAAGGCTGAATGTAGATCCTTGGACGACCCATGGCAGATTTGAAGATGAGATTGACCAAGGAAACATGAAGGGAAATTTGCGAAGAAAACGACACATGGACTGCCTAGTTGGGGCTGTCGAGGCAGCCAGCAAGGCAGCCGAGACAAATATTGAGCCCTACTTAGATGCAGGAAGCTCACCTCTCTCGACGACTACCTTGTAAGGCTACTGTGGACAACCCATATCGGTCTCCTTTTGCGACCCATTACGATGGGTTGCAGCACCATCAACAGCCACGTTGGCGATGGCTCGAGACAGTGGCCATAGCTCCATGAGGGGTTCAAGCAATGCTCTGACGTTATCTGCAGATCAGACAAAGTGCACAGCTCTTCCTAAAGCGTGTCTCCTCTCTCGAGTGTCATGCCTCTTTCAAGGCGCCCCATGATCATGCGGCTCGACTGTCTGTCTACCCGCCATCTGCCTCATCGATCGCCGTTATACATCTGACCGCATGTGCCTTCGGGTCTTTGCGACTCTGACGCCGTGAATCCAGTTTTCTGCATGCGTTGAAGTACAAATCGTTCTTTTTGCAGCAGCTCAGGTCAAGTCGGAGATAAGTTTCGAGGCATACCCACACAAGTCGCTATTATGACTGCTTTGGGCGCACGTTATCACCACAATAGTCCTAGGTCGAGCGAAGGCAAGGATCACTCCTCAGCAGATGCCATGTCAGCCCTATGTCTCTGGGCCTCGTGTGGAGTTGGGGGTTCGGAGCCAGCATGCTCCAGAGACCGCTCTGTTTTACCTCATCAAGCCTTTGTAGCTCGGACAAGGTTCTTCCAGCAAACACCTAGAAGGACGTCCTTCTTTCTAAGCCGTGGGCCCGGGCTGACAGGATGACGCCCCCTCATGGTGTGCCGTTTTACATACAGATGATAGTATGTACATGTCGTCTGACAGCTTCAATGTACCTCCCAACGGACCTTGTCCAGCAGACCCCCTTTTTCTACAGCATACCATGCCATCGGTGCTAAGGAGGATCGCGACCAACGAAGCTTCTCCTGGTGCTGAATCGCGCGCGGGTTGATCCATTGAACTGTAACCCCAACTCATACACGGGGGTCCAGTGTTCGATGGTATTATGAGAGGTTTATGGTTAGAGAAAAAGGACTCCATACGGCCTGCATCTACGGAGTAGACTGGAGCAGGCTGACAGTTGCAGAGTTGCATTTACTACGTAGACGAACAATAATAAAGCCAGGCAGTCGGTACTTCAGGTTATCGCCGTTATCCCAGATAACTCCGCAAATGTAAGTCGGATTCTGATCATCAAGTCACATTCTGTCATGATGATGCTTCACGTCAGCCCTATAATGTTTCCGTGGACCGAAAACCGAGCCTAAGACTGAAGAATAAAGAACTTATCGTGATCCTCCCGGGGCGTGCCATCAGCTGATGGGATTATATCCTACTGCTCGACCGGCCCCTTCTACTGCATGCCACTTCCGGACATATGCAGTCATCATTGCCAAAGCGAATGCCATCTTCCGCTTTCCGAGGTGTGGGTTGGGACGGATTTCCATACGACGTCCAAGATCAGCGATCTTCATCAGAGTTTTCCCTCTTCATCACCGTCCACGGCTGAGGATTTCGGATCCAAGGTATCAACCATCACACCGACGGACTTGGGAACACTTGCGGTTCGTCTGCTACGTAGTGAAGCCTGTATATCCCGTACGTATGAGCCATTTCGCATGATCACCCCTGTTTCTCGAACATGGAGCTCCTGATGGGCAGGCAGCAGGATCTCGCCCGCTGCCGTACACGACTCTTCTTAGTTGAAACTCGCTCTCCATGTTACCTCGAGTTGTCCCACGATCCCGCATACATCCATGCCCGTAGAGTAAGCACTAGACGAACCCCCCACCGCCACAGGCTGCAAGCGACATGATGACAGGACGCAGAGGAGAAATGCGAGATTAGAGAATACGGTGTTTTCTGATGAGAGGCAATGACCTCAGCTCTAGACGAGGAGCGATGTAATATCGCGTGTCATCGCTGTAGAGTGAGGCATCATCGGGAGGCAGGGGCATTTACACTTGCGGAGAAGTGTGTTGCTGAGTACAGAGTATGCTGAGATGGCTTATTCTATAGAAATCGGGCTTACGAGAAACACCTAGGATTTGATTTGACTGGGCCTGGTAAAGCCGAGCCCTGAAGTTTTGATAGCTTTCAAGACATATACCATTGGTGTGGGTGGAGGTCACACTGAAGGATTATCGCATCTAAATAGGGTATTGAGCACAAGGAGCAGGCATGGTCCTAGCTGTTATGATAAAGGTAGTATGTAGTAAGGCGTAGGGTCTCTAAGCAAGCTATGAGGTGCGTCTTGGGTTGAGGATATGCCAGTAAGTTCAGGTGCCATGAGTCGCGGATTGCAGCCGGTTTAACCTAAGACTTTGTGAAAATAACCAGGGCTTTAGAGATATTCAGAGTCTAGTTGGAACAAGTGTCGTGTATATGTTAACTATCAACTTGATTCTGATTGTGGTGATACCTCAAGCTAAGGTATCGCGCTTTGGTTGTAACAAGCCGGCCATATGTAGTATAATCAGATATTGCAATCTACCAATGCGATTCCCAAATAAATACGAGGACTAACAAACATTAATAACTATCTTTTATTACCATATAAGAACTATCAATGTGTTCGTGGGAAATAGTCGATAATACGCTACGTAACACACGTCGAGGCCAGCTGGATGTCTCAATTGTGCCTTTTCAGCAGCAACTATTCTTGATAAGGCTCGAATACCCTCCACCTTAAAGCCTTTAACTGAAGCATGTTGTAGCTGGACTGGGGAAAAGCTCGATTCCACCTCAAGCTAGCTCTCATCCAGTAAATGATGTCCGAATTATCCCAGTTGCCTGTAGTAGTCGAATATCGCAAAACGTAACTGGCGAGCGATAGTAGTGTAACTCATGTATCAATCCGAGGTTCTCTGATCTTGCCTGAGTCTCCTAGAGTATAGTTAGGATCGATACTCGGCCATACACCACGGACTAGAAACCCGTCGTTGCACAGAAAGCTCAGCCACGACATCTCCCACACTAGGATTGACTGTATGCTAAACAAGCATTCCTCTCTAGCTCTGTTTGCTTTTCTTCAGTATAGAAACTTCATCGGGCATGCACAGAAAGCGGTAGATCTTTGTCTGACAGAACATATTAGCTCTATACTACATCGTGATTCCTAAACAACTGAGCGGGTCGAGAGAAGGCACTGGGATGACAATCGTAATGCCTCAGTACAGCCTGGAAAGTGCCCATACGGAGCCTTCTTGCAGATGAGGATGTCATGATGCTCTTCTGGCGGAACATGACCGTGATATGCCTCTAGGCTCTCTATGGGAATTAGGTATCACACTCGAATCATCCACGAAGCAATCGAATCGATTGACCTGTCATCTACCGGGAGTGTCAGAAGGCACAGACGGAAAGTAGCCAGGCTTTGACGCTCTTTCTCGAGCCATCCTGGCGGCATCGGCTTGGCGTTTCTTCATCAGTCTCTGCTGGTAAAAGGAGCTTCTCTGGTCAGTACCAAGAGTCATCAACGCCGAGGGTTCAACTAGTTACCTCTTTAGCTCAAAGACGCGAGGCTCTTCCTGTTCAGGGACAGGACTGCTGCTCTCCTCTTTGTCCTGCAGCGGATTAGTTGGAGCAGAACTCGGTGAGAAGTGAGCATACATACCTTGCGCTCCTCGTCCTTTTTATCGTCCTTTTCATCTTTGTCCTTCTTGTCCTTATCCTTCTCATCATCCTTATCCTTCTTGTCCTTCTTCTTTCGCTGCCGCTCCTCGTACTCCTTCTTTACGCGCTCCTTTTCCGCTTCCAGCTCCTTCTCGCGCTTCGCCTTGGCGGCGTCCTCGTCAATCTTTGGGGTGCAAAAGTAGCGGTCCTTCAAGTGAACAGCGCATACAAAGAAGAAGTCCTACCCACGTGATTGCATAAGCTTCGGGCGGAATCAGCGGCGTTGCCTTCGTGTCGTATCTCGGCCTACCTTTTGATCTGGCGTGATCAAGACCGTCGTGCTCGACTTGTAGCAGATGTCGCACGCCTTAGACGCCGCCTCGGCGACTTGCCGTTTGGTGTATAGGTTGGGGAAGGGAGTCGACATGATGTACTCCTTGTATATAGCAGTTCTCGTCCCGTCACTCTATTTGAGCAACAACTCGGCTGTTGCTCGCATAACCCAGCCAGAGTGGAGGTGAATCGATGCTCGTCTTCGACTTGGGGTTGAGCGAAAGCCGCGGGGAATGGAGTGCAGACAGCCCCCTGACGTCAAGCGCCAACAGCGCATCTCAGCCCCTGAAACCATGCTGCAGCGCCTCTAAAGCATTGGAGTTATAGAGGGCATCGAGGCTTAAGCGCCGCACAGCATCTAACGTTAACTTAGTGATATCTGACTAATAAGCGCCCTCCTCCCTGTCTGGTCATCATGAGAGTGAGGTGGTTTGTTTTCTTATCTTATCGCACACTGATGAGATTGACCATGACGTCCCTTCAAATATTCATCCATCCAACTGCCACAACCAAACTGTAGCAATTGTCTTTATCTTCCCACAGCCTAGACGACTCAATTAGTCATGAGCAAGTCGCTCGACTCACAGAAGCTCGGCTTCGTCTTTGAAGCCCGCCCGGATATCCTACAAGGCATCCAAAAGGCAGCTGGTAAACACGACCCCTGATAGCCTCGACACCAAAGATGCTAAACAATTGGCGCCAGATACCCCCACACGAGTCGCCTTGTTCAACGAAATTGCGAGCCATGTCTACGACCAACTACAGGAGGCCGGCGAGCCTGCGCACAAGAAGAGAAGAGTCGACATTCAGCAGACGAACGGTGTAAATGGCAAAGGTGCCAGCAAAAAGCCCGAAACCAACGCAGCGGACGAGCCTGTGCTCCTAGAAATCAAAGAGATCTCGGTCTCAGTCCCTCAGAGGAAGAAGTTCGAGCTCTGCTTTACGGCGAACCACATGTACGCCCGCGCACCTGGCACAACAGCTCCGATCCCGGCCATAACATACGCCTGGTCCAACATTGGTACGCACTTCTGGCTTCAATGACCAGGTCTTGCGCTAACTCAAGCCAGAACATGCCTTTTATCTGCCCGTCCCTGAGAAAACCCAGGTTCAGCACAACTACATACTGTTCCCTCGAGGAACATGTATCCCTTCCAAAACGAGCCCTCCGACCGAAGAGCCGCTCGTGTTCACGGTGCCCGCTACCGCACCGAAGCAGGGCACAATAGGTGGTCCTGAGGCCGGGACTGCGTCTGCTGTCTCAGACACGTACAAGTCCCTCTTTCACTGGGCTTTCAACCGTTACCTAAAGCCCGCTGGAAACGACGTTCAGATCACCTCTGCCGACCCCAACAAGTTCCAGAGCATGGTGCGTCAGCCTCACCGACCGAATGAAAAGGCCGTCCACGTCAAGGCTTTTAGAGGCTCCAAGGATGGCTATCTATTCTTCCTCGAGACCGGCATTCTCTGGGGATTCAAAAAGCCGCTCATGTTCATCCCGTTGAACCGAATCGCGGCGACTAGCTACACCAACATCCTGCAGCGAACCTTTAACGTCGTCATGGAGGTCTTTGAGGGCGAGGATGACATAACGCAGGAGATTGAGTTTTCCATGCTGGACCAGGAGGACTTTGGCGGCATCGACGAATACGTCAAGCGCAACCGCCTGCAGGACCGCAGCATGGCCGAGCAGAGAAAGGCCAAGCTGGAGCTGGCCGAGAACCGCGCCAAGAAGGGTATCGACGGGGCCGAGGACGGAGCGGCCACAGCTGACGGGTCCGAGCTCCAGAAGGCGCAGCTCGAGGTTGAACAGGAGCTACAGGATGAGGAAGATGAAGACGAAGAGGATTACGACCCCGGAAGTGATGCCGAGAGCGAAGGGTCGGGAGAGTCGAGTGACGATGACGACGACGACGATGATGATGACGACGAGGACGAAGAAGATGGCGAGGGTGATGAAGATGCTGAGGGTGAGGTGGAAGAGGGGGACGCTGAAGTGGAGGAAGAGGAGGAAGAGCCCGCTGCGCCCCCGGCTCCGAAGCCCACCAAGGAGGTTCCCGTTAAGACTGGCTGGGCAGCGCTGAGAAGCGCTCCGCGAGCCAGCGAGAACATGGATTTGGACGAGGAGAAGTTTGACATTGTTTGACGAGACCACAGCATGATACTATAGACCATGGCAGGGCAACTGCCTACATGATACAAAGCAACATAGCCCTCGGATCTCGGAGAAAGCATGAATGAATCGGACAGGCTCATCACGAAGGCTTCAAATACTGATTTATTCATGTTGCTAATGATGCATGCCAAAGTAGTCTTGATCCAAGACAAAGGAGAATGTGGATAAGACTGCGTCGAACCCTTTTGGTATCAACACAAAACAAAAACAAGACGAGACCACCCAAAACGTTGCAGTAAACTCATATGAGACTTCATTACTTCTGATAGTATCGCACCTCCGTACGACCACTTCGATGGTAGTCGGCAAGGGGAATGCCGCACTTGTGTTGTTGTTAGTCGTCTGAGTGCTGTAGAGGCTGATAGAAGTACTTACATTACCACACCTGTGGTGGACATCTTTGAGGGATGTGATGCAATAGGGGACGCAACCCAGACAGCTCACGAAGCAGACCAGCGCAGCGATACCACTACACTCGTCAGTATCTCCAAGATTTGAGAGTCAGAGATGATAACTTACTGGGTAAACCCTCCGGATTCAGGAGTTACGACCGTCATGCCTCTAGTCCCACAGCTTGGACAGACAACGGGTGCACTCTGACTCTGCAGGCCCTGGAGTGGCACACTCCCCAGATTATGCTGCTGCGGAGGGAATACATTCGGGTCGTGCTGTTGAAACTGGCCGTTGTACTGGTGAGTCGGAGGGGGCGAGCCCGGGTTCGTCAGAGGAGGTTGAGCAAGGGGAGAACTGAACTCGCGGGTGTCGTAGTTGGGAGGGGCCTGATTCTGGCTCACTTGAGGCTGAGGGGGTGCTGGAGATGTTAGTTGCGTATCAGGGAGAGTCGGGAGGGTTCATACTAGGCTTCTCCATCGCGGATAGATGATGTTGAACTTGTCCGAAACTGGTGTTTTGGTGCGCTCGGGAAGATGAATACAAACTGGGGAAGAGCAGAAGAGAGAGAGAAAAGGCCAAGGGAAGAGGTGACTTGGACTTGACGTTCTGTGATGAAATAGGGTCGGCTTGACAGCTCCTCCTTCGCTGCCAGGTTGTAATCACACAGCCTCCAGGGAAGGATCAGGTATTCACATGGTACAAGTGCGAGGCTATACTTGTTACTGTTATTCAGGTCAACGATTGGTCTCTCTATATGGCCGCGAGAGGAAACTGGCGGTGCCAACAAGCCCTAGACGTGTACTGCCCTACCTACTACATGATTGTCGCCTGCGCCTCGACATCCTATCCTCCAGATCCTTTGACAGGCTGGGAGCGTGTTTGATGTCACGCTGTCAAGGCGAGATCGCCGTCTGCGCCTCTCTTCAAAGGCCGTTTGCATGGCTGAGACGAGGGACAAAGGATACACGTGAGGTTTGGCAGACGTCGACGGTGTGGCTGTGGAAGGTAGATCATTACAGGGCTGATGCGGGTGTGGCGAGGGTTGATGCTGGCCTTGTCTTTGGGGGCATCATGTTTCTACGTACGTATCAGAGCGGTAAGTTGACTCACAGGTTGCAGTCATGTCAGATAAAGGGAAACCCTGAGACCGAGCTTTGACTTGGAGCTTGGACATACTTCTAAGAAAGACTTAGAGATTCATTCATAAGATGTTCCATAAATAGCCAATATCTTACTGTGAGGTCTTACCAGTCTCACTCGCTCACTCCAAACAAAGGCGGCGTTGGTTCCTCATTCCACACCATCAGCTACACTCGTAAACTTACTTGGAACATACTGTCATGCCAACAGCGCGACATGAAGCTGCCAAGCTCAAATCATGTAATATCTTGAGACTCACTGAGGTAGCAGCGCAGTCGTCTCAAACAAGCTTATCTTATCACCCATCCCGGGAATTTCCCGCTCCACCGCCCGCTCACACGTGACCCCTCCATCTCTCCCCCAAACATTTCATCGCCAGGCCATACAAACCGCATCACGACCTGCCCTCCCCCTCCGGACCTCAGCGACAATGACGGGCCGTCACAAAGCCATCCGCCTGCCCCCCCTCAAGGCCCTGCGCGTCCACGACCCCAAGCGCAAGGTCGAGAACCCCTGCATCGCCATCATGTCGAGCGTCCTCGGTACATACATCTCTCCCCCCCCGTAGAAGAAGACGCTGTGTGGACTAACTTCGATTCCAAGCCTGCTGGGCTTCTGCCGGATACAACGCCACGGGCTGCGCCGCCGTCGAGAACCAGCTCCGCACGTGCATGGACGGACCCAAGGCGCCGCCCGCGCCTACGAATACCATCAACTACCACCTGTCGCGGATGCAAAAGTACATGACGGGGCCGCGGAAGCAGAAGTAGGCGTGGAGGAGGGCTACAGGGAGCGGCCGGGGCTCTGCCGACAAGGGAGCTGTCCTGTAATGGGCGTATATTATTTTGGGCGTTGGTAGAAAGCGCTGCTTGGATGCTACTGTACAACACTTGCCCTGTTATGGGGACATCAAAGGAGGTGGAACATGTACATTTATCGCTGTACAATACAAACATGTTCAAAATATCCACCTACGAGTCATTACCCACATCAACAATACAGCTTGGTATGGACTCACACAGTCACAGTCACATCATGGGAAAGGGTCACGCATATCTTCATTCAAAGTGCTTGCATTTCATCACACCTCACTCTGCAAGACGCTCATGCTGTACCCACATCCTCTTCTATACCCATCGCAAGCACGCACCCATACCCATATCCCATCATCCTCTCAGAAAGGGGCGCCAATCAAAAACCCGGAGGAAGAAGTACTAGAATAAATGACAATGAACGAGAACAAAGATGAAGAACAAACGCCTACCCATTCTTGATGAAAACGCCGGTCCCATGAAAAGGCGAAGTGATCGATAGAGGGTGACTTGTGATCCCAGGCACTGAATAGAACTCCCATTGCGTAAGATGGGCGTCTTGAACCGCAAAGACTAGATTCCCAGGTTCTTAGCCTGAAGCCCTTCGATACGCGTAGCCGCTTCGCTCTATGCAAAAGCAGAGCCGCTAGAAACCAAGAAGAAGAAAAGAATAGAGCCTGAACCTAAGAACCAGAAGCGCCAATGAACGACGCGGAAGAACGGCCCCATTCGATGAGAAGGGCGCTGGTGAACAAGCCGAGTCGTATGCCGTATCTATATGGTTGATGCCCGCAGACGCCGCTGGAAATTCGTTATCGCGCCTTGGCATCGTCGTCGAAGAATAAGTACGAGTGTTCCCGAGCGCCGAAAATGCGGTAATGATTTGTGGGTATCCCAAGCACAATGCACCTTATCTACCTCCCCTGACAGTACTCATTTGACCAGGTGCGCGCGAGTGATGGGCGTTTAGGAGGTATCACCGACGCAGAAGAGCTCTATCTCTCCGACGCCGCCAGAGTACATGTTCCTGACTCCCTCGCGCCACTCCATAAAGGCGATCTGGATGTCTTCGTCACCCTCGATCGCCACAAAGTCGCCATCCTCGTCTCGGTATCGAAGCTTGAGCATGCCCTTGCTAATGCTGCTATTGGTGAATCGCGCCAATTTGGCATCGATGCGGTCGATAAGAGACTGGTAAGTGATGTTGAAGGCTACAACAAGCGTGACGTAGTTGCCCGCCTCCGTGTTGACACGGACCTTGAGTTGTGTTGGCAGAGGCATATCCGGACTGGCCAGAGGATTTGTCGCAGGCGGCATCGTCGCCGTGCCGAGCGCCGGAGACACAGTTCGTGAGTTTGCCGCTGCGGCATCAACACGCAGAGGAGTAGCGCCTGGGCCCGGAGTCCCTCCTCGGGGGTACACTGGCTGTGAGGGGAAATTTGCCATGTTGCCGCCAAGACTTCCCGAGTGCTGATGCATTCGCTCACGTTGGGCGCCTGGGCTGTTCGTTTGAGCCCGCATAGGCGACTCGTTTCTTGGTGAGCCCGACTGGTTCCGGGGAATGTTGGGATCATGGCCAGGGTGAAGATGCTGCGGGATCCCAGGCACGGCAGGGATGTTGCCTTGACTGGGCTGTCGAGTCCTCGGCATTCCAGGTGCGTTGATATCAGGCGTACTGTACGAGCGGTTCCTGTGCTGTGATGCCGACTGACTATTCAGAGCCATCGCTGGTAGAGAGGGGCCTCGGGGGTTACGTCCATGAGGATTCGGCGAGGGTCCGTCGCGGGATGGGGCACGCGGCATAGCGGGAGCGGTATACCTATTGCTATCCTCCCAGGGTGGTTGAGGCGTACCGGTTTTGGGAAACCCGTAGTGAGGTGTAGTAAACATTCCACTGGCAGTGCTCGTTCGTGACGATGCCGGTGACTCGGCAACTGGGGAGAAATAGCTATCCCCAGCCCAAGCACCAGGCGAGTGAGCACCACTATGCTGGGTCTGGAGACTTAGCGGTGCAGGCGGTACGGGCAAAGGAAACCGAGGTGGAGGCGCCCTCACCATGCCCGCAAGAGACTGTGAGCTTTCTCCAGTCCCCGAGCGGCCACGCAGGTTACTGCTTGATGCGGTTCGTGGCATACCACCAAAGGGATGGCCAGGCATCGGACCGCTCATTGCGAATCCAGCTGGAGCTGTTGCTGGTCCATAATCTTCGTCATCCTCCTCCTCTTGTTGCAGATAAGGATTTTCCATACCACCTGCTAGATCTCTCGTCCAGGTGAAGTCAGCGGTAGCAGAATCGGAGTTGGTCGAGGCGCGTGGTGCGTTGTGCTTTCTTTGAGTCTCGAGAACGCCCACCCATTTCTTTAGTGTCTCCTCGTTCAGGAACTTGATCGTGAAGTTTTCGACACCGGGATCTCCCTTCCACCAGATCTGGACGCTGTGATGTCCTGGACAGAGTTAGCATGCTATATTCGAGTGCTGGATACAGGTAACTCACCTGGCTTCGTGAAGGACACGACATCAGTTACGTTAGTCATGAATATCCTGCCCTTTAGTTGAAGCTTGGCGTTTTTGTTCCGGACCTTAGGCCCCGAAGACTTGGTCTTGTCCTTCTTGTCCTTGCTCTTGGTGGGGGAGACCTCCTTGCAACAGAGAAGGATGCTTTCAAATAGGTAAATCTCATACTTGGCAGCAGTTAGTAGATGCACAGAAATAAGGAGGGGTAAAAACGTACGTCTTTCTCCTGTTCGGTCTTGCCGGTGATAACACCGTACACGCCATGTAGGAGAAGCTTACCGAACTCCTCGACCTTGTGGTTCTTCCAGTCCTCCACTCGGGTGGTTAGCTCCTCAAGAGCCTCGTCTAAGAGGTCGCGATTCACGGCCTCATTTGCCTTATGCAGGACTCTTTCGGCGGCCTCGGCGCCATTAGTTAGATCGGATTTAATCTCCTCGTCCTCGGTCTTCTTGTTCAGATCCTGTGATGCGTCAGCTATATGTTTCTTAGGAACAAGTCGTCCAACTCACCTTGAGCAAAAGAGGATATTTCACCAATCTTTGCATCGGCTTCAACAAGAAACCGTCCAGGGTGTTGAAATCAGTTGCCACGGGATGCTCGGATTGTTGAATCTTGTCAAAGACCTGGTTCGCAATTTGCGCAGCTTTTCGCTGGTTCGCGATGAAAGGCTGGTAAATGTCAAAGGCGTCCTCGTGCATGACGAATGGCGTTCCCCATCGTTGGTTCGTTGCAGGCATCGAATTCGTAGTCTCTACGCGGATGAGAAATCGTCGCTGGAAATCGAGGATAGCGTTGATATTGAGAAAGATCTGATGCAGAGTATCACCAGGAATCGTGCCCTGTTGGTCGAGTGTCTTTTTGAGGTCATACAAGTTCTCGAGATCTTGCACATATTTACGCTCCGTGTCGACGAGTTCTCGCACGACGTAGTCTCGGTAGCTCATCTTCAATCCGGCAGCAGGTCCACTTGGCTCATCTTCTGGGTATGGTTGAACCTGAAGGAGGAGTCCGCGTTCTTCGGCACAGTCGAGGACGAAATTGACGACTTGAGTAACCTGTGAACAGTCAGCAGGAGTTCACGGGATCCAAACAGTAGAGCTGAGCAAAAGCCTGTAGTTTCCACTAACCTTGACGAAACCACCCGTATCATTACCCATCAGGTCGGTAATAACGAAACTATGGGACGAAGGAATCTGCAGCTCCTTCATACAGGCCTGGACGAACTTGAAGATGGCGATCTTGGACTTCTTAGCTTCGTTAGCGCTAGAGTCGTCGACCTTGAGCTCCTCGGGGGGTTGCAAGGCATTGTAGATGTGAATCAGAGGGTATCCGGTTCGGAAGAGGTTCCATAGCGGATCGACGGGGTCTGTGGGATCGAGCTGCTCGAGGTAAGGACCGAAGCCAGGAACCTGCGCCAGTCGCTGCTTGAGGGATATGCAGATCTGATAGAGTGACCGCGAGGCATCTGCCTTTTGGTTGATGATGTTCGCCGTGGCGAGAACAGGGCCGCCATTCTGGGGGGTGATGGTGGCGGCGCTGGCGAGGGAGTTTAGAGAGGCCGAGGAGCCGGCGAAGGCTGTCGAGCCCGAGAGTTGGCTGGCGCGCGGCGCATGGTTCATGCTGTTCTGGCCGAATCCGTTGGAGTTGTGTTGGAAGACCGGAGCGGTATTTGTTCTGAGCAGCGGGGCATGGGCCATAGCCTTCTAGTCCATCCGTCGAGAGTCCGAGGCGACGATGGTGTAGCCTGTGGGGTGTGCGAAAGGCTGAAGCGGAGGCGACAGCAGGGAGACGGACGTTATTGAGGGAGTCGTGGAGGCGCGAGCGAGGGGTTGCGATGTCTTGACAGATTGTCTGGGGATCTCCCTTGGCGTCGACTCAGGAACGTTTCGAGGACCCTTTCGACGTCATTCAGCGGTGAATCGAAACGTGTGAAATAGACTGTATTTTTCGCGGCAACAAGTCACAAGTGGGGTGGAGTGTTTTCTGCTGGTTGAAGCGTGACAGCGACTTGGAAAGAAGCGACGACAAGTTGTCGAGAGTCTATCGCTGTGTCTTTCTTCGTTCGAGTCTGTCTCTGTCTCTGGAACGGCGAGCTCGGCGGTGGCTGGTCTGGACGAGGTGATGGTTTCGGGTCAGGCGGTGGAGCGATCGAAGGGGGGTCAGGGCCGGATCGGCGATGGTACAGTAATAACTTGAGGTGCAGAGGTGAAGATCTGGCAGGCGGGCCAGGGAGTCCGATGTGTCTTGTAGCTTGGAATAGGATAGTTGGACCAGTTGGAGCCGCGGTTCTCCAAGGGCACGAGGCTGAGCGCGTGTTTGTATGGCGGCGGATGGGAAAGTCGTTTAAGGAGGAGGAGTAATTGGTTTCTTAGGGGAGCAGGAGGGAGGCGGATGTGGAGG
>JADDON010000067.1:0-121051 GCA_017140175.1 Fusarium staphyleae | reverse complement strand
ACCTTCACACCTACTACCCCCCTCCCTCCAAACCACCACATCCCACCATGAAATATTTCCATCATCATCTTTCATTTTAAAATCCCTTCACTCCCCCCCCTCTCCGCCCGTTATGTCCTCCGATCTCTCTGCTCCTCCCGTTCTCTCCACGCCGGATGATCAGATCCTCGAAGTTCCTGCTGCCGACTCCCTTCCAACATCCATCCTCTCCGACGATGCCCTCCGTACAACCTACGAAGTCGTCCGCACCGCGACCGAGATCCACGCTGGGGGATGGCGTCGCATAGGGCTTCAATTTCCAGACTTCATGCTCGTGGATGCGCCCCGGGTCGTAGAAGCGCTTATGAAGGAACTGGAGTCCCAAGACAAGAACAAGGGTGTAGAGGGGGCCAAGCAGGCGGAGCGGAGGATATACGTCCTTGCGGATAGTAGCTACAGCGCTTGCTGCGTCGACGAGATTGCAGCAGAGCACGTATCGGCAGATGCCGTGGTTCACTACGGCCGTACATGTCTCAGTCCCACGAGCCGTCTGCCTGCGATATATGTTTACACGAACCACGACCTTGACTACGAAGCGACGCTTACCGAGCTGGAGAAAGAGTTTCAGGACAGGGAGTCAAAACTTATTATCATGGCGGACCTCACCTACCAGAACCATGTCGACAAACTTGTCTCTCTGCTCCGTGAACGAGGCTATATCAACGTCATCTCAACAGCAGTGACGCATGAACCCGCCGCCCTCATCCCCAATCGCAAAATTGTTTCCGACGCGGTTACCCATGACGATGTTAGCGATGAGGCGCACTGGAGATCCTACGCTCTTATACACATCTCTGATCCGCCTTCCGCCCTCCTTCTCGCCCTTCATTCCCGCTTTGCATCCCTACACATACTTTCCACACCTTCCCCGACACTAGAGAACCCAACATTCCGAACTGCAGGCATGCTCCGTCGGCGCTTTGCCAAAGTCCTCTCGCTCGCGTCTGCTGGTGTTGTCGGCATCCTCGTGAATACGCTCTCAGTCGCAAACTACTTGAACTCCATCAACATGCTACGGGAAAAGATTGCACGCGCTGATAAGAAGAGCTACACTGTTGTTGTCGGAAAGCTCAATCCTGCCAAGCTTGCAAACTTTGCTGAGATAGAAGGCTGGGTCGTTGTGGGATGCTGGGAGAGCGGCCTTGTGGAGGATGATGTTGGGTACTGGCGTCCTGTGGTGACACCTTTCGAACTCGAGGTCTCACTTATGAGCGAGGAAGAGCGCGTCTGGGGCGGAGATTGGTGGGGAGGCATCGAAAAGCTAGGCATGAACGACAAGCCCTCTGCGCATAATGACGATAATGGCACTCTTTTGGCCAGCGAGGACATCGAAGAGAAGTATCAAGATGACGTCCCCGGCGGCGTTGAAGGCGAAGAATCCGCGGCTCCCGAGTTCGATCTCCGCACCGGCAAACTCATATCGTCTAGTCGTCCAATGCGTCTTCCTATCCGAAAGAACCCCGTTGGAGCCGTCGCGGCAAACGGTGACGGGGTGGGTGACTCTCGTCAGACAGAAGCCCTCATTAAACACACAGTCGGCGAATTGGCAAGCATCAACGGCGTGGCAAGCCCAGGCGCCGAGTTCCTCCGCTCGGGGCGAACATGGCAGGGACTGGGGACTGATTTCGATAACGAGGCGAGCACACTTATTGAGGAGGGGAGGAGTGGTGTTGCGAGAGGGTATCAGGTTGGTGAAAGCGGTCGTCATTAAATATTGAACAGGAGTTTTGTATATACGATACCACTGGGACATTCACATTCGAGCAATACTGGGCGTTTGGCACGGAAAAGAACTACGGTGTTTTTTGAGATCATCTGATTGAGTAGATATTTCTTATTTATTTCATGTTTTTATACCATTCTCATGACAATATCAGTCATCCTATATACAGGACAGATGTAAAGTAGAGTAACCTCCAGGGTTATGCTCCTCAATAACACCAACATCGTGTTCAAGCCAATATCACTACATAAAAGAATCTGAAACGTGCGAGTTGCGCAAATCTCGGAACACACGGAGACAAGGAAACATCATCAACATGATACATGCTGGTCGTAGATCCATCCAATCAAATCCTTCAGTATATAAAAATCTTTAAGAAAGATGTCGTAAATCGTTAGGTTCCATCCTTAGGCCATCGTTGCGTCAATCTTGAGGCACATTTCGCGTTCCACCTGTTGCGCATCCAAGTTGGATGATGTGGAAAGTAGCAGCGTTCGTTGCGCGTGGCTGGAGAGTCCTGCTTGATTGCCCATCTATCGTCTCAGGGGACAAATAAAAGCTCATGGGATGCGATTATCGCAGTCATTAGGTTCGGGGTATTGTAGTTCTCGGTTTGTACTGGGTGGGGAGTCTTTGGGCGTCCGCAGAAGTGATCTCGGACTGCCCCGGCTCTCATTATTTTTTAATAGCAAATTTTCTTTTAAAGAAAAAAAAGACACATGACCGCTCAGACGTAGACACGGCGAGAGTGAGGACGGCTGCGGCTGCTGTAGCGCGAGCCAGAGCGGGATCGGCTTCGGTGGCTGTGACGGCTGGAGTGGTGAGATCGGCGGGTGTAAGTACGGTCGTGGGCACTCATGCGGTCGCCGTGGAAGAAAGCCACCATGGAGGTGATGAAGAAGAATATGATGTTCATGATGCCAAAGGCCCAGCAGACCTTAAGCATGGTGCAGGGCTTGTTGTTGACGAGATCGTAGCTGGGGCCGACGACCCGGACATCACCAGCGCTGAGATCCCAGTCCTCCTGGCGACGAATGCTCAGGCAGTCAGTGTACTTGACGTAGCGGAGGAAGTAGACGGCAGCGATAAAGGCTCCAAAGAAGAGGATGTCGACGAAGCCGACGAAAAGAGCGTTCGTCGATGAGCGGTGATAGCTGAAGAGGGTGAAGAGGGCCCAAGCGAGCGCAAGGACCGAGACGATGAAGAGGATGAGGATGGAATCGGGAGTCAGAGCGTTTTGCTTGACGAAGCCATCGACAAACCAGGCCAGCATGCCCATGGTAGGGATCTAACATATTAGTTAGTATGCATGATAAGCATGTATGCCAGCAAAAGACAAGACTTACCAGAGTAAGGATCTGAAGGATCCGAAAACAGACAAAGATCAATGCGAAGAACATCTTGACGGTATTGTCTTTGCTATGCGACGGTGTATCGTGATGATCAACGGGAGTTGTGCCCAAAAGTCGCAGAAGTGGGGAGAGATTTGCGACAAGAATAGATGATGACGTGTGCGAGGACTTGGACAAGATAAGCGAGGAGGGCTCTTGAGTAAAGTCTCAGAAGGGAGGACCAAGATGTCTTGAATAGAAGTCGCTATCACGGTTGTTGATGCTGACTGGAAAAGAGGAGTGAACGAGAAAATGGATGGAGGGTGTGAGAAGAAGAGCTCGTCGTTTTTGTAGCAAAAGAACAAGGCTCGTTCATCGACAACATCCCAAATCTTGCCCATTTTCCTTGAAATGCTGGAGGTTGGGCTTGGAAAAGGATGGCGCAGGCCCGCGAGATGGGGGGATGACCCCTGTAGCCACACCCCTGTATCCACGATATCTTAGTGGTTGGGCAGCCGTTGGCTTCGGCTTTAGCGTCTTAGGGGACCTCTCATTCAGGTCTTTGGTTTCTTGGGCGTTGAAATTGGTAGGCTGGGGTTTCAGGCTCAAGACAGACCGTGAAGCATCATGTCCTCGAGTACAGCCTGAATTGACCCAAAGCCTCTGGCCAAGAAGACACATCGAGCTGTGACGTCGATCTATACACCTCCTCACCCTCCCTCAGAATCATGGATGCCTTTTCCCTAGCCCTCCAAGCCGGGCTTGGAAGATGACGTCGCGTCATCAGACATCAATCATGCAAGCACTCTACCATTTTTTACCCGTTAAATTGACCACAATGCATGATAATGGCCAGGATTCAAAGACCAAATTGAATCCTGAAATGGGGAATAGAAATTAGACCCATGTCTCTCTATTTGCGGGAAGTGTTCCAGACCGCCCAAGACTTGCGACGTTGCCCGAAATAACGGGGCTGGGAAACCCCCAAAAGGAAATTCGCAGAAAAACAAGCTGGCTAGGCAACCCAAACAAAAACGAGAATAATGTGTCGTGGCAATTATCAGGTTCCATCAATTATCCGTAGAGCTTTCAGAGATCCTTGTTTCTTACTGGGCGGGCTGTATCTTCCTTTTTGCCATGTCTCGGGTACGAAGTGGTGGTTAGGAAGAGCATCACCGCCATCTCAGGCACAAGCCCCACGAACCCGCAAATGCGCGATGCATCCACGCGTCCTGGGCCGTCCCGCAATAGTTCTACAGATTGAGGCGACCGATTCGGTATGCGGGAGGCGGGTAGCTCTCTGTTCATCTCGGCAGATGCGGCTCTATGCCTCATGAGGATGCCGCGTAGGATCTCACTACGGGTTCGTCTTTCTCCAGAGGGTGGCTGGGAGACATGATCAACAGGTACGATCGCAGCCTCGTGTAGGGCTGTCGTCCAGTGGGGCGCTTTTTCTTTGTTAGAGATTGGGGATATACGTAGACATTATTGCGAGGTAAGATACTGCCTAGAGCGCGTCCAGTGACTTTCTTCCACCAAACCTTCCGGTCCTATGCCGACTCATTCCCTCCGTGCCGCCCCGGATCCCGGCCTGGGAGCTCCACCAAGCACCGGACCCACGTCCCAGGCAGCTCCGGGCCTTTCCCACTCCTCGACCCACCGCTGTATATCCTCCTCCTCTTCACTCTGTTCTCTTTCTTCCTCTGCGTTCCTCCTCTGTTTGCCCCATTTCTCCGCTGCAGCCCAGCAGAAAGACCTTACGTGCGCCCCTCCTCCGATCCCATCACTTCTGCCGCGCTTCCAAGGTGGAATCTTCACCCCCTCTAGTCTTGGGCACAAATGGTACTCTACCTGATCACTGTGGCCCACCCACTTGTCATCGACAGATAGTGATGCAAGTGTCTGGAGAATGCCGTAGATGAGCACCCATCGGCCACGTCGTCCAGTCGCTGGGTTTATTTCACCAATGCGGTCGCATTTCTCGAACCTCTCGAATGCGTCGACCAGCTCGTTGGCTGCAAAATCACTTCCGAGCGTGTACGGGTAGATATTGGTGCTTTCCCTGTGAGCAAGCTGCGCGTTTCTCTCTAGCACAAGCGCTGGGACACCACGAGCGTTCCCGTCAGATTGTCTCAGACTGTGACTGAGCTTGATTGTCGGGATTGACTCCGGCGGTAGTAGCGGATATGGATGTGGAATGTGCGGAAACTTATGCTTATTGTCAAACTCAATGAGCATATCCGTCATTGGCACTTCACTATTGTCCGCCTCAAAGCTCACGTCTCCGCTCTCGGATGTCATGATGCATTTGCGCCCTGATCTTGCTTCCGAAATGTCCCAGGCGATGTCTCGATTAACCATATAGTCGTAAAGCGCACCAAAGTCTTCCTGCAACGCCATGACCAACGTACGTGTAAGCCATGTCTCTCTACCAGTATTGCTGTTCTGTCGTGCGGGTCGATCGAACGACTCTCCCAGTGGTACTGGAGGCCAGCGGCCGTATATTCGTTCATAATGCCCCTTGAACATATCTGCCAGTCTCTGGGCCGCTTTCCTCGCCGGGCCCTCTTCGTTTCTAAGAGACCACATGTCGTCGTACTCAAACCGACGCAGGCGTTCCTCTGCGCCCTGAAGTCGAACTTGCATCTCTAAGTATGCCCTCTCCAACAGCGCCTTCGTGATCGGCATCACGTCTTTATAACCTTTGCACTTTTCTATCCGCGCATACATACCTACGCAGTGCGTGAAGCACTCTCTCCATCCGTCTTCCCATCGCACGTCAGGTCCTTCAGCCCATGCGAGTAAGGAGACGGCTGTTGCGGGATCGGATCGCACGTCGTCCAGGCCCCGGCTACGAATATACCTCACAAGCTGGCCGACGTTGTCATTCTGAGGAGGCATGTAGCTATCAAGCCGGGCGTGCAAGTCCAATAGTGCCTGGTGTAATGAACACCCGACAATGGAAGCATTTTGGAGCAAGGCAAAAATGTTACGGGTGGTGATTTGATGGCGGAGCTCGTCGACTGGACTCAAGTTCTGTGGTGGTGGAAAGCGCATCTCGTATGAGATCTGTCCTTCGACGTCTCTGATGCTGGCAGCTTCGGAAGCAGGCGGTGTAAGTGGTGCATCACCAAATCCTTGGTTAAGCTTTGATCCGTAGAATCCGCTAGATGGTGAGGGAAGCGGATATATATCCTCTGTCGAGCTTTCATGCATCAGCGCAATGAGCTGGCGACTGTGTGTTGCCTCAATGATGTTTGATGACAGGCGGAGACTCGGAAGCTGGCGAGGCTGGTCTTTACGCCCAAGAAAGACCAGGACATTGCCATTGGGATCCCATAGTTCCGGATCTTTGCGGAGCTTGTTCCATTCAATAGCAGGGCGGCCTGCACCAAGCCACTGCTTTATTTGCGGCACCGTTACGGGAGGTACTCTCGGAATCGGAGGGAGCTTCGACGTAGGCGGTGGGCCTATAGGGGGTATGCTCCATGCGGTTCGTGGACTTGGCGGCGAAGGTAAGGGGTATTGGGAAGACCCATAAGGTGTAGGTGTTTGTGGTGTTGAGATTGGAACCGTCATGTACCTGTCGAAGCTGCGACTTTCAGGTTGCTTTTCAGCAGTTCTTGATTGAGTGGCACTTGGCAGTACATCAATGCTTTCTCGGTTTCCCGAGCCACCATCTTTGTCTTTTTTGCGGAATGTAAACGTCTTGGCAAGACCATTTCTAACCTCTCCACTGCGTTTATCAATCATACTTCGCAGTCCGCTCTTTTCGATTGTGCTGGCATGGTCTGACTTAAGTGTGGGCAGTGTAGACCTCCTTGGTTGATCGTATCTCGACTCATCCATATGCAGAACAAAGTTGCTGGAGCTGGCATAGCTTCCTGACCCGTCTGTCATAGTAGGGCTATTGGTGGTCGCCCACCCTGATCCGGCATTCATCGAAGGCTCAACGCACTGGGGAAGTTGGCCGGAATATCGCGGTTGGGTGGTGCTGCGGCCGACAGGGGCTAGATGCAGCGGAAGATCCGGTATAAGTTCGTCATGACTTGAGGTTTTAATGGATTGGGGATGGCCGAGGCTATTGGGCTGCTCTTGTTTGGCCTCGGTAGCCCTTTTGCGCGCAAACGCGCTTCTTCCAGACATATGGTCTGTCGGGGTGGTGGTTGTTAGCAACAGTGGCTGCAAGCGAAGCAGAGGTGCCGCTCGCAGTCACAATGTGGCAAGGCCAGACGAGTGTGACCTTGAAAGCGTTCGAAGTAGAAGATCCGTATGTGGTCGGTGATTGCTCTGTCGTGGGAAGACCAGTAGAGGTTTTACAGCGAGCACATCAAAGGTTCAATGCAGAGAGTTGTCTTCCGGTGTGATGGAGAATGTCAAGGCATAAATAGATTAGAAAGGCCTCGGGTTTTGGAGCCAAGTAAAGCTCGCTCTCGTGAGGTATTCAATTCCAAGGCAGAACGCTTCCGCAAGCGCACGCGAGTCTAGATCCCTCCAGAGTTCTTATACGCCGGCCGCATAGCTACAGCATAAGAATCGTGACTGGCCGCGCGATGTCAGTTGCGCCCGCTAGAACGACGTTCCCAGGAGCTCGGTAAGCAAAACCATGCAGTTCCCGTGGTGTCGAGACACAGTTGGAGGCAAGCTTGCCTATCTTGGGGTAAATGGTCGAAGCTTGTTTCTCGGTCGGCCGGGTTTGGCGATGGCTTCCACGTGTTGGGCGTTGTGCTTGGATATAATGTGAGGTCAATCGATGCTGGCACTCATTGAGCTTCAATATGATTGTGGTTAGGTGTTGCCAGTCCCGATCATGTCGTCTCTGGATGTTATCACAATCAGAGCTCGGAGAATCAGACTCCTGGTAAGTTGAGCAAGATGAACCAGATGGACACGCTCCGCGGAGTAACAAGATGAGAACAGTTCCAGTAGAAGAGACACCGAGGAAGACAATTTGCCATTTCCATCAGTTCCGGACCTCTGCTTCATATCTATGTTAACCTATCTTCAGGAAGGGCAATTGGCTGATAAGGATGACATGTCAAGCCCAGAACTAGACCTTTGAGAGGAACCCGAAGTTTAGCGGTAGCTTTGCGACTGATAAGAGCGATGGCCGTCATATCTCATCTATCATAGCATACATAGCGTGCGTAATGAAAGCCAGAGATAAACCCATGCCATCAGCTGAAGTGAGCATTGAAGGCTAAAGGGTAACATCGCGCTGCGCCAAGTTTGACGAGATGAGAGTAAGGCAATCATTACTTGAGCAGTTTTCAAGATCGCGCATGGTCCATTGCTTTTTCTTAACCTGGGGAAGTGGGCGATCGTTGATAACAGGCCTTGTCAAGATGTGAATTAGGTATGGGGGTTTGTAATGGAGGAGATAAATCGCTGGTGCCCCCATCTGCAGACCAGGGTCCGCCTATACCCTGGCACTGCTAATGGCATCGGATATGAGTTGAAGCATAACTATCATGCATGCATTGCTACCATATTTTTATGAAATGCACCATATCGTCAGTGAACTAATGTTTGCTAGCAGGGAATTGGCTCAGAGACAGAAAGCCCAACTGTATTATCACTAAGAACCTACCAAAATACTTCTCAAATCAATTGTCCGTCTTCTAACGTTAGGTAGTTAGCTCTGTTGGTATTGTAACTAAACATAGCCACCTTGAAGGACAAGCTCAATCAGTGTGCAACACGGATATTCACCAAAGCAATACCGGGTTGAGAATTCCATCAAAATAAACCTGGATTATATGTGGAAGTCGCGATTTACTTCACTTGAATACGGTATATATCCCGAAAGTACATCTTACCCATTTTACTTGCTTGCTTGTCTAACGCTCAGCCGTCTCAGAGACAGGATACAACGATGCACATAAGGGCTCCACATAGACAAATCACTTGAACTAACAGTAGACAGAACTTGAAGAACAACTGAGTGAGCATTGAAGGGTGGCTACTGCTGACTAGAGTCAAGTAACAATTCCTAATGTCAATCACTTGGGTGTTACTTGGGTGATTTATAACATTTAACGTTTATTAACAGGCTGACAATAATCTGCTGTTACATAACAAAACGCAAGAACCGTCCGATTTGGAACCGTTCCGACATATTCGTCAAGTCCTGAAGGGTATCTCCCGGCCGTTTCGCATAACATAAAAAGCAATCCAGACAATAAATTATTCGAGACCATAGCCATTAGGTATTCACATCAACGCGTCATTTCCAAATTCCGTCCGCTCAAGCGTGCATTCCAGGCTTGGTGGTATCCGCACGGGCGCTGTGGCCGCGCGATCGCATGAAAGACAAAGCCTCCATAACGGTTAGGCCGGTGAAAATGGCCCAGATGAAGAAGCCGAAAGCAATAGCAGCCTTGACGCAGTGACAAAAGTTGTAGCCTTGGCAATCAGGGGTACCGAAGTAGACGGCCATGGCGATGGAGCCTGCAAACCAGAAAATGGTGGTAATGGCGAGGATGGCAAGTGCAACGATACTGTGGTAGAGACGAGCTGCGAAGAGCGGAACGACGGCGAGGTAGATGAGGGCGAGAATGGACCAAACGGCGCAAAATAGCATGAAAGCATACTGTGATGGAGAGCTGCCGCGGTGGAAATAAGGATCGGTAACGTCGACAACTGGAAATAGACAGTTAGCTGGGTGCCAGGGCGGCGACGGAAAATTGTCGACATACCATATGCCGTAAGACCGAGCTCGATGATAAGCAACAAAGCCAGAACGGCATGGACGATGCTAATGATTCCAAGAGACATGACGGCGGTTTGTAACTGTGGTTGGAGTAGGTGTGGAGTTGCGATGTGAGGTGTCAAGCTCGAGCTGGAGGACAGCGACCTCGAAAGCAAGGGCAACAAGAGTTATACTGAGGACTCAGGCTGTGCTTTGAGAAGAGAAATCTAGATGGTTAGTAGGAAGAGGTGGGTGGGTAGGGCAGGGCATAGCATTTAAAGAGACCCAACAACGGTAGCTTCGGCCCATGATGACAATGACTCCCAGCTCGTTAGCAATGACGGTCACGGTCAGGTGGCTCCTCATGCAAAAAAAAAAGATCGAGGCCGGCCCAGTAACCAAAAGTCTCACTGGAACAACCCTCCACACAATGAGCTAGATCTCTACAATACGTCAGGACAAGGCCATGATTAGCGTATTCGCTCTTCTCGGCAGTCGTCAGTCTTAGCTTGAACCCTTCCAAGGAGCTTGCCAGCCAACCAAAGGCAAGCAGAGGATAAAGAAGTGGGTGTGAGACATGGAGGATCTCCGATGACGACCCAATGAGTGGCTGAATTCCCTGCCTTGGAGGGTTCCAGAGCTTCAGGTTTTTTGCTTGTCTACGCTTGGCCAGCTTGTCAAGTGGTGATGAGCAGACAGCATGGAGTGTGGCGTTACACAAATGACGTGTTGCAATGCCAACCTTGTGACGTGGGTCGAGGTTTGCAGCCTTGGCGAGTGAGGTCATGTCTGTGGCGGAAGCGTGGCTCAGCTGTGGCACAGCGCGTCCCCCGGAGCATTTTGGTGCTGGCGAAGGTCCAGCGGCTGAACCCGAACACGAGAACCAAGCTCAAAAAGCATTCCTCAGCCATCCTCATCAATCAATAAAAAGCATCATCATCTCCTGACGACGCCGCATCCGCAGTCCGTGACGCGACGACTTTCATCCGCCGGCTCCGGCCGGTTCTCCTCGGAATTCTCAATGTTGCTTGCTCGCGCGTTAGGCGCGTTCTGACTTATGCACACAGCCTTAGCTCGGCAGCTGAATACCGAAGTCCAAGACACAAAATCCTTGTCATCACTGTTGTCCCTCAGACTTGGCTTGGTCTTATTCGTCCAGGTCGCGACCTATTACGACACGTTTCAGAGGATGCTGCAAGGGAACAAGCCAAGCGGTTCATGAACCATGAGCATTGACTTGTTGACAAGGTTCAAAATTGCTAAGAATGATAATCAGCAGGCCCAGTTTCATCCTTAGAGGCCTCTTTTTCCCCGGTCTTTGTATAACAACCATCACCGTCGTCTTCTGGACAAAAGCCTGGTCTCTCTCATCGCTAACCCTCTCGATGCCCACTCAAACGCCGAATCTTCATAGTTATTAACTCTGGCGCATCAGATGATTGGTCATTGTGTTGGGCTGCGTCTCCGTATGGTAGGCCATGCATAACCACAGTCTCAGACCGCTCGTCCTACCCGATCTTCCTCAAATCAAATCCAGGCTCTCTAATCGCTATACCGTACTTTTCTACCCTGGTTCTGTCACTTCCAACGGCTCGGAATGGATGACCTCTGGCTCAATTGCTTTCGCTCGCTTCATATCACGCCGAGGAGCCTTGTTTGCCAATGAGTCTAGGCGCTAAGTGGATGAAGAAGCGTCGAAGGGTCGTCATTGATGTGCAGGTAATAAGAGAATGGGTATTGACGACGCCGCAGACAAGTGTCAACGGTCACCCTGTTACTCAAATCTAAGACCTGCATCCACACTACCGCGCTGGACAGGACCCAAGCGGTGTCACTTGTTTCCAGAATTGGCACACAAGTATCAGTCGAGTCACGGATGTCGCAAGTGTCCTATCAGCCTCAGTCAGCGATGTTCCAGGTTTGGCTGTCGCGGCACTCATGACGAGGTGAAGGCGAACAAGATATCAGTATTATGATCTCAGCGAGAAGGCAAATGCTGTACACGCTCCGCTTTCGCCATCGCTGCGGTGACAGCCTGCAACAGAAGAGCCCCAGTGGCATCTTGGAATCGCCAGTGCATACTGCACAAGAATTGGCCAGTTAACCAGGGACTAAGAAGGCCACCAAGCTTAAACTGCTGCACAGGGATGTAGCACAGTTTGTCGCCATACTTATAGTCCTCTCTGTGAGAGCTCTTGGGATCGAACATCTATGATATTCATGGTAAATAATTCGAAAGTCTAGCATGCTTTCCAGAGACGAGGTCAATGATAATTTCCACTCGCAGCAATGGGAATGGGCTAGTCTAGCAGCTTAGACCCCCAACAAGTACAATCACGCCGTTAGAAGACCCATTATGAACAGTTCGTGTACAATCTCACAGAAAGGAAGACAGGCAGAAAGTCGCGTATAGCTGTCGACGCGTTCAATCTCCGCGGCACATCTACCTTGGTGTACAAGAACTAGAGGAAGAAAAGGGGGGCGATTGCTATTCCAAAGCCTGAGACGACGTACGATTCGATCTCGTCCTGCTGCAGATTGTCGAGGTCGATAACAGAGCCCTCTGGCGGAGGGACTGCGATATAATATTGTGGATGCCATTTGCGTATAGAAATGTGGACATGGCGTCATCGTCTCATAGATTCATCAAGAGCTGTCAGCCTATTCACTCAATATCAGATGTTCCGCTGGTTATCGGTGTCAGGGCTTTCTTGCTCATGAAAAGAAAAGGCCTGCTCCAAAGTTTCGATCCATCACAACAAACGTTATATAAACTCTTCGAGGGACAATACTTGATAAGAACGCAGCATCCCTAAATTGCTCCATTCTCATGCCAGATGGGAGTCAATCGACGACCAGGCTTGGTTGGTAACGAAAATAATATAGTCAACAACCAACACTTCACGCTGACTTGTTTCGAATCGTCCGATGGCAGATGAAGAAGAGTAGTATCAGGTCTGAAGCCCTCAAGCAACTTTATTGGCGTCGTTACACAGCAGTCCATCCCTCTTCAACATGACCCAAAGACGTGCAAAAGTTCTCCTATCTACTCATTATCACTTAGGCTTATTAGCACCCTCAAATCCACAGCAGATTTACTAACCCGAGGCGACACTGACAGCCTCAATAGAACTGAATTGTGTTCCCTTCCTCCCGTCTTTATGCTCGACTCGATCTTGCTCATCATGGTAATAAGCTCGTTCCTCAGCGCTGCCGATACATCCTCGAGGTTCACCACCTTGATGTCCTGGTTGTTTCTTTGATCTACTCTCCTGCACACACTCGACGGGCTTGTCGAAAAGAAATTATCGACATTTATGAGTAAAAGGTGCGAGGTTACTTAGAAGCTCTTCTTCTTCAGTCTTTCCCTCTCAAGTCACATTAGCGTCCTTCAGAAATGGGTGACCGTTTTGAGTCGTATAAGAGACTTGATATGTTTCAACTTCATTGACCTTATATGCGATGATGCAGGTACAAACTGTACTGTATATACCTCGACTCTATCTTCTATTCATCATCATCCTCATATCCTCGTCTCACAGCTTAAGTCCAAAGCAGTTGGCATAATATGTCACAGTCGCGCTCCAGTCCGAAAAGACACCAGCGACGCCAATCTCTCTAAACACCTCGAGCAGCTTATATACGTCACCATCGTTGTTTATCACTTTTTCGATCGACTTGTAGTAGTACTCCCCGTTGGCTCCGTTGGCGAGAGGGCCGGATCGCTCTAGACTCCAGGTAATGATCTTGAGTCCTAGCTTCTTGGCCTTTTTGGCATATGCGCTCGGCACGATTTCGCCTTCCTTGACCGTGACCAGGTACGGTAGAGGAGGTGCAATATATCGAATACCATCCTCGACGTAGCGCGTGAGGTTGGCCACAGCCGTCGTAAAGGTCTCGGGAGTGTCGCCCGTCTCGTCGAGATACATGGCCTGGCGTGCAAACTCGGGCTCGGCTTCGAGCCAGTAAAGCATGTCGTCGTATAAGAAGCTCTGGAGGTAAACATTTCTTGCTTTGACTCCCGCCTCCTTGTACTCGTCGATGAGCTGCTGCGCATACTTGTCTTGCGTGTAGTCGCTCTGGAAAGGCATTTTGACCTCGGGCGTCTTGAGTTCTGGGCTGTGCTTGAGGCCGAGAGCCTTGACCAACTCAATGTGCTCCTTATGGCTCATGACGGTGGCGCACGTGGCATACAAGTCGGTTCGCCAGTTGGGGGTACCGTCGAGGAACTCGGTCGTGTTGGTGGCAGTGGCGTTGAAGCCCTCCATCTTTGCGCAGAGCGACTTGAACTCCTTGAGCGTAATGTCGCTGGTGCAGCACTTGGCCGATGCAGGCTTTCCATCCTTGGCCGGCTTGAAAGGCTGCGTGCACTTCTTGTTGAGCTCAGGGATGGTGACGATATTGGTCGTGTAGTGCAGGTCGCACTGCGAATGGCGGCACACGAGCTCGCGATCCTTGGTGAAGGCCACATCACACTCGAGGATACCGGCGCCCATACGAGCTCCAGCAAGGTTTGACTCGAGGGAGTGTTCAGGAATCTGAAGGGTACCGCCGCCACGATGCGCAATTGACCATTCCGAAGGCTTCTGGCGCCTCTCGGAGCACGACTCGAGCTTCTTCTTGAGCGGACCCTCATCCATGTTGTTGACAAGGTAGTAGGGTCGCGGGCCCAGTTCGACCTGCTTGACGGGCTTGAAGTCGCTGTAGAGAGGCTTGTCGCCATAGCTAGGCTTGGGCGCGGCCACAGCAGGGCTCACAACCGCAAGGCCGGCGAGGAGAGGAGTCGAGAAGCGCATCTTGGAGAAGATGAGTCAATTGGGTTACTCCAAGCAAAGAAGGCAAGAAGGCACAATGAAACCACAAGGCCAGACCAGGCTGGCGAGGGAAAAGGGAATTGAGGCCGCAATTGAGATGGAAGCTGACCAAAACACCAAAGCAACTCGAGGGACCTGGGCCTTCATCAGGTTTTATGGGCATGCAGGCCATCAACAGCGATCATCCGCGGATAAGCCTGTTTAGGAAGCTCACCAATATGACGTTGCACCGCGGCCCAACAAACCTAGCATCGTCTACCATGATCCGCAGGAACAGGTCGATTCTCGCCGAGCATGGCAGCCAGAAGGCTCCAGCTTGTAGCTCCTTGCCGAGCCTTCGGTGTTTGAGATGGGATTAGACCCGGACCAAACAGACGGGATCCTGATACCGCTGGCAAGCTTCACAGGCACAACGTGCATAGGACTCTGGGAGCTCGAGGTTCGCGGTGCAAAAGAGCTTGTGGTAAAGTATCTCGGCGAGGCACGTGTGGGGAAGACGCGGGTATCGTTGGAGGAGCAGCAGCGGGGAGATTCGTTGCAGCGTTGCACTCGAGGATCACGCGTGTTTCATCCGAAGCTTATAATTCGCTGCAGTTGGAGCTGAGCTCGAAGACCCTGGCTCGAAAGCGCAAGCCCAGCATCGAGAGAGCTTCGCTCGAAGTAACTGAGATCGGTGCGTGTTAACTATGGCACATGGGCTCGGAAGCACATGTTGCAGCTTCTGAGTATCATAGCTCGTCCTTGACTCCACCAGCTGCTCGCCTCTTACAAACTCCCTCGATCGTCGTCTTAAAGTGCTCAAACTCGGGTGCGTCTTCTCCAAGACCCCAGGCAAATACCCCACCCACGTTGAGCTGCTGCACCACATGGTCAAACTTTGTCTGTATGCTCTGTCGGGTATCGAATGACCACCAGCGCAGCTCTTGTGCATCCCAGTAGTAATAGCTCCCGTCGTTATCGTATCTTCCCTCGGCTTGCGCACGGGCAAACGATGCTACCACGTCCTCGGGAGTCTCGTCGTGCCAACTGAAGCCGCCGGTCTTGCCCAGATCTGCCCCGGTTTCGGGATCCTCAAGCAATTGAGTTGCACAACCTCTTGGATCTGCGGCATCGCATTGTTCCGTCATGAACCACTTGACGTAGTATCCGAGGCCAAGGTTCACCTGACTTGGCGATGCACCGCGGGTAATGTAGCGCTGAATCGCGTCTCGAGAATCTGCAACGCCGCTGTGGTGCATCGTGAACCTGTTGCGACGATTCATCAGATCGTACGTCATGATATTTAGAAAGTCGACCTCTTTCATGATTCTTGGGACTGTATCGGCCGTAAACGCCAACAAGTCAACTTCCTTGCCTGGTACGGCAGCGGAGAGAAGCTTGTCGGACCCCAGGGCAGCTCGAATCTCTTGTAAGAGCGCAACAAAGGATTCAATCTCCCACTCCCGCTCAGAATTGGGGATGAGCTTGTAGTCATCACGGTTTCCTCTGTAGTCTTTTTAGAAAAAGTTCATCTCATATGGGTTGACATGACCTACCCCGGATACTCCCAGTCAATGTCGACGCCATCAGCTCCCGTCGCCTCAACCATGGCCGCAACCTGGCGAGCCCAGCGCTTCCTCGAAGACTCGTTCTTTGCAGCGTCTTCAAAGCCTTGAGTATCACCCCATCCCCCAATAGCCACCATAACTCTGGTATCTTGTGGGAGCTTGGAGCGAACCTCTGACACGGTAGTAAACAAGGGAAATTCGCTGGGCGTTTCGTCCACGTTGAAGACCTCGGACCGCATGAATGCGAGAATAATATGCGAGACACCCTGGAGCAATCTTTCTGGCGGCACGACATTGTGCTGGCTGAGACGTGTTCCTTTCGTTAGAAACCATCTCCTCAACATGGCGTGTTGGAGGCAAAACGACCTACCCTGTGAGGTACATGATGCCGCGGAATGGCTCTTGGTTGGTTTCCGCGAGCGCCTTGGCCAGCAGCCACGCGCCGACTACGCGTAAAATACGCATCTTCGTTGAATTGTGGGAGTCGTGGATTCGTTGTCTACGTAGGATTCGATTCAAAGTGGGCTTGGTTGTGATGAATCTGCGAAGGCGAGCGCGTGATCGGTAAGAAGGGCCTTCCCCCATCACAACCTCATGACTGCTAGTTATTGAACACAAATTGAGAGATAAAAAATTTACGATAAATTGACTTTCTACCTGAAGCGTATATTAATATGCCACTCATCTTTGGTTATCATCAGTCATTCTTGTATTAATAAAGCCCCTAAACCCAAGATCAATTTACTCCAGGGTGGGCGGTCCTCCCAAAACATGTTCGATAGGATAACTAACCTAAGGTATGCCCAGTTGCCCATCAACTATTCTCTATACCCATCGAGTTTGAATACTGCCCCTATTCTATTATTCATTTAGTCGTGTTCGCGTAACGCTGATCTAATAATCATACAACCCCCCTGTTCTTCAAAATCCGACTCAACTCCTTTAACTGTACAGGTTTCGACAAAAACAGATCCAAACCCGTGGCAAAGGCGTCCTCCTGTGCCTGCTTAGATGCCAATCCGGAAATTGCCATGATGTGGCACCTCGGCAGTCGTTTATCCTTCTCAAACTTGCGAATAAGACGGGTTGCCTCGAATCCGTCCATCACCGGCATCGATATGTCCATCAGTACGCAGCGATATTGCCCTTGGTGGCTAATGTACATGTCGAGGGCTTGGCGACCATCTGCCGCTGCATCATACTCATGGCCGAGCTTCTTCATACACGTCTGGAGAATTCTCATGTTGATGGGATTGTCTTCGACGAGGAGGAACCGCGGCTGACGAGACGAGCTAGGATGATTTTCCGGGCTCTCCCGTATCACTGGCATCGGGCTGTTGGTGTGCCCACTAAACGAATTTACCTTTTGATGATCGGCAGATATTCCAACAGTATCGTCAAAGTATCCGTTGTAGTTCTCGTCTGACGAGTAAGAATTCTCGTGGTTTCGAGCTCCGGCACTGCGGTCGTGGTCTGTTTGAGCATCGTGGTCTTGACTTCCATTAGTTGGAGGATTACTCGTCGGCGGAGGCTCATGGACACGAGAGCCGCTTGCCTGGGACCCGTTGGTCCAAGATTCGTAGGACCAAGAATCAGCAGTTCCTGACCTGTTGGCCATTGGAGCTGGTACTGGCCCGTCGAGTATAGTTGTGAGGCTCAAGGCATCTGTGCCCGATGCTTGTAGCCTGACCCAATGCCTGAAACTGAGCACAAAGGCTTTGGCAAGTTTCCTAGGTCCCAGTCTATCCATCATTACTTCGTCAGTACAAGGTACACCATAGAAACAGGGTAACTTACGGGCGCGAGATGAAACTGAACAAGCCCGGGCTCAGCTTCTGCCGCGACTTGTGCGACTTTTCTAGTTGCCGTGCCACCGCCGCGCTGCGACAAACCACTATGACAGGAGAAGACATCTCTGTGCGAGGCTGCTGAATTAGGGACTCGAGGTGGCATTCGTCACAAAGGATCAGGTCGGGTATGAATTCTGCCGTGCTGTCGGGGCCGATGACATCCATATCCAGCCAGTTTCGGCACATGTTTTCCAGATAGACCTGTTCATCAAACTCCCCAGCATCCCACCTATCGTCTCTCCAACCACTCTGAGCGAACGAGAAGCCCAACGCGGAGACCCTTATGCGAGAGAGCTCGGATACTTGAGCCTTGAACTCGGCCCGATCGCCCGCCGTTTCCATCGCCTCGAGACTGGCAATCTGTAACGGAAGTTTCACAGAGACTTTGGTTCCCTTATCCACCGTGCTTTCAAGATGTAGCGAGCCGCCTATGGCCCTAACGAACTTCCTTACGAGGCTGAGGCCTAGACCTGGTCCTGAAGCGTGGACATCCTCTTGGGCAAACGGTGTGAATAGACGATGGTTGAGATAATCTTGCCCGATTCCGGATCCCGTATCGATAATGTCGATGCAGACAGCTCGGTCTCTTGGTCCGCCATGCTCGAGAGGTTCTTGCCAGGCAGCCACTTTAATAAAACCACGGTTTGTATACTTAAGAGAGTTGCTGTAAAGATTCATGATAATTCGCCGCAGGGCACCCGGTTGAGCTTGGAAGGCCCACTCCACAGCAGGATCGATATCAAGAATTACAACCACTCTGTTGGGCACCAGCGACACAGTGCTGGGGTTTCCGCCCTCCGCCATCATGTTCTCCGCCGTATCTATGGCGTCTAGCCGGGTATGGGGATGAACATTGACGTTCTCGAACGATTCCTGTTTGTTGAGACCTAACACAGACTGTTGTTGGTAGGTGTGTCCGGCATACACGCATTCCACGACCTCTTCCAACAGCATATCCACGTCAATATCTGAGGCGAGGTGCATCATGCCATCCGTCACGGCAGTTCTTCGACCGGATCGCAGGCCCCTGCTGGATGGCCGTCTGCGGGGACTTTGCTGTGTCTCGGGAACTTTCATGAAGTTGTTGATCTTTGTCCAATCGAGCAAATGGTTAATCGTATCCAGCAAAGTGCGACCGCAAACCTCTAACGACCGCAGCACATCGCCTTGGAAAACATCCAGTGAAGTATCGCGTAGCAGCTCGGCACATAGTACGATACCGTGAAGCGGAGACCGAAGTTCGTGTGATAGAGAGCTGAGTAGAGACGTTGTTGCTGTGCTCACATTTGTGCTCTCCATCATGGCAATATCAGCCATAATAACTGCGCCGAATGCGGTAAGATAGCTGAGCTCGCCTTGGACAGTGAAGATGCGCGTTGGTGTCATGGTATAGACAAAGCAACCAGAAAACCAGCGCTGCCTGTGAGAGTCCCAGAGGGGCACAAAAGCGACGCTACGGGCTCCTGGGAAGATACCCGCAATGGCTTTACCATCGTTCTTTCGTGCAAAGGGATCCCTGGATCGGCGTGTAGGCTTTCCGTCGCCCTGATCACCCAACTCCTCAATTTTCTGAGTCTGTGCCTGCCTCTGATCGGTGGCTGTTGCAACGTCCTCAGTTGACACATCACTTGACGCCATTGTGCCGTGTTCATCGAAGTTGAAGATTTTCCCCTTAGGATACCGGCGGAGTAGTTTCTGTAGGTATCGTTCGGAAATAGATTGGTTCCGTGTGACAGGAGACTCGCCGTCGACACTAGAAGACAGAGAAGTTGAAAAACCCATCACATTACACGTGGCTGGTTTTACTTCCTTTTCGTCCAAGGAAACAGAGGGAGAACGAGATGTTTCGCCAAGGACTGATGATGAAGAGCATGACGACGTCCGATCTTTGCCACGAGGGTCACGCCTTGAGGTCCTGTTTCTGACCATGCCGGCAAAAGACGCAATGCTCGCGTCTAGAAACAGAACGCCCTCAACCTCTATAGACTCTCGCAGTATGTTAGCAGCCTTTGAGAATATGTGATCTAGCTGGCGTTGTCGGGTGTCCTCTTGTGGAGCGACAGGGTGTGGAAGATTCTCCGATGACTGAGCAAAGGTCGATGGCGTATTTTCGTTGGGACTCGTAATGACAAAGGTATCCGCTGACACCTTTTGTTTCTTGCCTCTCTCGGTTCCCCCAGCTGCCCAAGCCTGCCTGGGCTCGGTCGAGTCCACCACAAGACCAGAGTCCAGCTCGTCTTGGCGGCGTTGAAGGTCTTGCTGCCCTGTGTTAAGGGCACCTTCTCCAGTAAGATTGTCCAACTCGAAGACGTGAGTGACGCTATCCTGCCATCCTGACATGGTGGCTTTGCCCTCAATATAGCTCCCCAAGCCGCGTACCATGCGCTCTCCAGGTCGGCGATGATCACCAGATCGTCTCAGTTCTAGATGCCCCAAGATCGCCTTCGACAGGTCTTGCATAAAGCAGACAGACGCCTCATCTAGACCCGAGCGTGGCTTATCGTCGAATATGCTGAAAACCCCTATGTTGATGCCCCGACGAGACTGTATAGGCACGCCCGCATAGAAACGATGACGCGGCCAAGACTGGCAATATGGTTTCTCTCGGAAGACATCATGCTCGGTGAGGTCGCTGATGGCGGTGACAGGGATGCCATCTGCTGTCGCATTTGGCTCGGAGACGAGAAGGTGTTCGCATACTCCAAATGACCTGGGAACGGCCGTGCCGCAGAGCCAAAGTCTTTGTGAGTCAGCAATAGGTGATTCGGCGCTGGCGGAGATGGAAACCTGAGGCGTAGCCTCGGCGATGATATGCTGATATTGGCAGTCGAATAGGGAGATTAGAGCGCGAGTGGCATTGAGTCGCAAGACGGCTACCTGGGCCAGGGCCGTCAGGGCTGGGTCGGAGCATGACCGTAGCTCAGAGGAGGGCTTGAGGTTTTCAGGATCGTTGCGAATCGAGCCTGCCACCAGGACCGAATCATGCCTAGCAGAGATAATCAATGAGCCTTTGCATCCTTATGGCGTTGAAATACCCTCTTTTGAGTCTTGCGCTGGGTCAACGCGAGTAAAGGCGACAAGACACCAACCTGAAAGTTTCCCGCTCACGAGCTGCGTCGGTGACGGTTCTATCAGTCATGACTAAGGCCTGGGTGCTTCCCCAAGATCATGTAGCTGTAAAGATGAAGTCGTCTTCATTTGAAAATATGTGGACGAAATAGTGATACGTAGAGCCAGGCACCATGATTCTTTCGCCACCCCACCACCTGTACCTAAGTACTGTATGCAAGGCGGGGTCGGTGCATTCTAGGCCTAGATCGCTACTCCGATAGAGATCGGGTAGTAAAATAGAAACATGACACGCCTAGCCTACCTTAACCAACGACCTCAAGCCTAATCTCGCAGCCACGGACAGAGTGGGCTGCGCCTAGCTAGCGATCAGCCTCCCAAAATTCAGCAACAATGCCCGTGGCAAGTCCGAGCAGGCGTTTTTGATCTTTGGTGGTGTGAAGCAGTGGAGCGTGATCGCAACGGCATGGGCGATCGCTTGCGGATCTTTTTTTCGGATCCGTGATCTACGGCAATCAATGCAAATGGCCAGATGTGCTAGCCCCCCCTGTCCCCTAGTTAGTCTGTTACAGATGGATGCATCGGTGGAGCTCTTGGAGCTGACCTAACGAATTCGACTCAGCCCTGTAGTACGGAGTACGTGAGTAAGGCTTTGCCTTTTAGCCTTCACAGCAGTAAAGCAAAAAAATAAATCAAAAAGATACATTGCTTTAGATTGGTTATTTTGAAACAAGCTTGCCTGAGGTAACTTGCAACCAGGAATATCGTTTCAGCCGCTGTAAATACGATTCCACTACGGAGTATTGTTTCCGTCCTTTCCAGGTTATGTCCTGGCTGGGCACTCCTTGCAAATGGGTTTATTTCTGACAAATCCCTTAGCACTCACTACTGGTTGGAGGAGAGGGGAGGTCTAATCAAGTTTGAGCCAACATATGAAGATGAAGAGCACAAGGCAATAAAAGGACAACTATAACGAGATATATGGAATTCCTAATAGAAAACTTTGAAGCCTTCAACGATAATTCCCAGGTTTGAAGAAATCGTACAGTGCTATACAGTGTTATCGGTCTTATCAGCACAGTGATCGGAGCTTCTCTTTTTTTTTCGAAATCGAGGCTGCGAAACGCGACTTGCAACATAAGTGCTACTTACTAGACGGCGTCCAATTCGACTAATTGACAGAAAGCAGGCCGCTCCAGGCTATCCCATAGTCTCACCGAGGCTATTGTGTTCATACATACTTTCCTTCGTTCTCTATTTCTACCTCCTAGACCTCTAATCCCTCTCCCGCCATGTTCGAAAACACCTGTACCCTGCCTCTGACGGCGGACGTCTTTGCAACCGCGCTTCACCCTACTGAGCCGTTGCTCACTGTTGGCCTATCCAGCGGCCATGTCGAAACCTTCAGATTACCGCCGGGCTCCTCCTCCGACGACAGCGCCGACGGAGATACCAGTGTTTTGAGCGACGGAAAAGGCATGATTGACTCTGTCTGGCGTACGCGAAGACACAAGGGGAGCTGCAGGTCTCTGGTATATGCGCACGACGGATCAGGTAAGTTGTGCGGGAATCGCATTGTGCTATGAAACGGTGTACTGATTTTATATAGCCGTGTACTCTGCCGGAACCGATTCGCTGGTCAAACATTTCGAGCCTGCAACTGGCCAAGTCATTTCCAAGTTCAACATTCCTAGTACGACCTCAATGCCCGATGCGCCGACCCTGCTCCATGTCCTTAATCCTCAGAGCTTGCTTCTTGCGACCGACTCTGGCGCTTTACACATTATTGATCTTCGCGACGGTGCTCCTGGCAAGAAGCCAGCTCAAACTCACTTTCCTCATGCCGACTACGTCTCTTCGATCACTCCCCTGCCACCTACGAAGGAGAGTACTAGTGGTTTTCCAAAGCAATGGGTCAGCACCGGTGGTACCACGCTAGCCGTTACTGATATTAGGAGAGGCGTTCTTGTTCGTAGCGAGGACCAGGAAGACGAGCTGCTTTCCTCATGCTTCGTCCCTGGTATGGGCCCCAAGGGACACCGCAATAACGGTATTATGGCCATAGGCTCCGGTTCTGGAGTGCTTACGCTTTGGGACAAGGGCGCATGGGACGATCAGCAAGAGCGTATCATTGTGGATGGCGACAAGAAGGGTGGAGGTGAAAGCATTGACGCCGTGGCCGTTGTGCCGCAGGAGATGGGGCTCGGCAAAAAGGTCGTTTGCGGCGTTGGCGACGGAAGCCTGCGTGTCGTTGACCTCGTCCGCCGCGAAGTCGATTTTTCAGCCAACCTACGCCACGACCACATGGAGAGCGTCGTCTCGCTAGGCTTTGACTCTGAGAACCGACTCATCAGCGCCGGTGGCAAGACTGTCAAGCTGTGGGAGGAACTTTCGGAGCTTCAAGGAAGAGACAACGATAGCGACGACGACGATGACGAGGACGACGCGGAGAGTGACGGCAACGATGATGAGGAGACCAACGCTGGTAAGCGGGCAGCAGAAAGCGATAGCGACGAGGACAGCGATGAGGAGCGAGTGGCTGAGATGAAGCGACGGGCCAAGCGACGCAAGGAGGCGCAGAGTACTAAGCTGGGACCGATGGGGGCCCACGGCATCATGGGCTTCGACGGTTTAGATTGAGCGCCAAGACGTGGAGTGCTAGATGAGGACAACGAACGTTGTGATACCCCGGAAGTTAGACGTAAGATACGTGGCAGGTATAGGATGGCCATCGCACTAGATACGGGATCTGGGGGGCTCTATTGTAAATTGCATGGCGATGTGAGGCATGCTTCACAAAGCTGAGCCCTAGACAATGAACCCTTGTTGATAAACATCAATTAGCTAAAGCTAAGCTAGCTAGCTAGATATACGAAGAAATCCATCCTAGGAGATGAATATCCAACGACTCATGTGCTGTTGGTAGTCTTCCGAAACGAAGAAAAATCACAAAGTGAAATAACCAAGAACCCATCGATTGAGTCGAAAAAAGGATCACACTTAAGCCGATTCTACACGGCCAGTAAGTGATCCTCTTGAGGCCCAGTAGCCTCGTGATATGACTCGAGGCCCAGTAGCCCCATAGTGTGAGTCCCTTCCTGCTAGGTCGTACAGCCTTATTACACGGCTGCTCCTAGCTTGGCGAAGGAAATTCTAGCAACGGCGTCCTGTTCAGAATAGTTTATTCTGAGTAACCCTGGAAGGATGGACCGCCAGTCACTAGCACGCGTGATGCCTCGACAATGCTACAGAAGTGCTGGCACACTCTGTGAGCCGGGCTCTTTGCTCCCTCCTCCATGGTATCTCAACCGTGTAGGAACGGGAGTTGCGGCGCGTGTCGCGAATATCGTATAAGTCATCGAATTTTCGTCTTTAGTCCGAGAAATCGGCGGGAAAACGGAAATGATCGAGATGAGATGGGGGGTGGAGTTAACGCACCCCCATAGTCAACAAGACGGATGAATGGTTTGAGTAAAATCGAAAGATGAACATCAGGTGTGCTACACGCCAGGGATATGGAGATAGCTCCAGCAAGCGTCCTCAGACTTGGGAGTATGCTGGAATCGGTGCAAATCTTCCATGACGTCCTTGTCGCTCGGGGCGGAGAATCGGATTGGTGAGCTCATGGTGAGGTCTTCGTCGTAGATGACCACAGAAGGTCGGGTCTTGGAATCCTTGGGAATCTCCCTCGACGTCTTCATGCTGGTGTCTCCTCTTGCAGAGCGATGCCGCGACCCCGAACCGAGGTTAACGGTAGTCACTTCGCTCCCGCTGTAAGTCGTGGGGATACAGATGTGGGGAATTCCCTCCCGTGAGCTAACTGCTCGTGCCAGAATAACGGCAGAGCCCCCTCCAATACTGACGACGCAGTCTCGTCCTAGTATCCGAGCAGGTAAGGTGGCGGCGTCCGAGCATAGCATGCGACTGTCGAGGTTCGGAATGATGGCCTGGATCCTGTGAGCGAGGCTCAGGCGGGACGGGCTCGACACAATGAGCGGCGACGAGAGATGTAGTCTGGCTAGCTCGACGGGCAACCGATTGACAGCGCCGGGGCCGATAACGACCCGGGGCGAGGAGCCCTGATTCTCAAAGTTCAGGCGATGCTGCCGGGAGCGGGATCGAGATCGTGAACGCCGGGTCGCGCCGAACGGAGCGGCGTAGGAAGACGGTGGAGACACGTTGGTGGCCGGCGGCGTCACGAGCGCGGACGCCTTGACGGCGAGGGCGTTGAGAAGTCTTGCCCTTATGGCAATGAGGTCCGGGTCGGTAACCGTTGAAGGTGGTAGTCTTCGGATGGCGCTGGCGTAATAGGTCATGAAGGGCCGAGGCCGGAATGTCCGGTTGTCCGAGAAGGACAAGCAACGGCAGGCGATGTGAGGATCGAGTCGAGCGTGTTACGCAACATCAAATGTGCCCAAAATGACAAGTAATTGACGATGCTTGCAAGGAGTGGATTGTTGTAGAAGGGAGATTCACATGGAAAATAAGATCTCGAGGCAACTGTACCATGTTATGGGCAGATTGGGCGAGACCCTTGAACGACTCCCGTTAGCAGAAGCCATTGTCTGCAGGAGATTATTTGTTCTTTTTGCCACTCAAACGCCACTATACGGATAGCTGGACCCTTGATGCTGCCCCGAGGTTGCTGATTACAAGAGTAGTGATATTCGTACCAACAACTATTGTTAGTCGTACCAACAACCAGGGTCCTAAGTAGGCGGGTCAGAAGAGATCACATGCTCGCATTTCGTAATCTCAGGGTTAAGATCTAACGTTAACAGTCACCCGACCCATTATAGACCGCCAATCTGCCTGCGATACGTTCAATCAGGCCTAAAAATACAAAGGGAGGGAGAACTACGAGAGGGCAATATTATAGAGGCTAGAAGGGGCAAAGAGCGACTATTAAAAACGAAGCTTCGGCAATCGCGATTGATAATGAGTTAGTGTTATAACTTCTATGTGGTTGTTGGTACGACTAACAATAGTTGTTGGTACGAATATCACTACTCGATTACAAAAGGGACCCTTGGAGACAAGAGAGAAAGAAGAAAAGAACGCGCATTATTTCTTAGCTACAGTTTGAAGTGGCAAATCACGGAGGAGCAGCCCCGAGTTTAGGGTGGAAATTTACAAAATCTACGCCTAAGACAGAAGGGAAAAGCCACACGAGACCCTTGAAATTGTCGAGAAACAAGGGACCATGAGGCGATCTAGGGAGAATCCTTTCCACTAGAACCGGAGCCGTAGGTCCGGGGGGTTGTGTGAGTGGCTCAAGAAGCTACGGCGCCAGTCCGCGCCAATGATGGAGCACTTTCTATTGGAAAACGCAAGCAGGGCCTGGGGAAGGGAAGAATGCGGTGGATCATGTGAGCAAAGCCTTGATGAAGACTTGAGGGCACAACATCTGTTCTGTGATTTGCGGAGATTGACTCGGAAGGAGACCCGTCGCGCAGCTAACTACCTACTATTAGATCTTGAGGGGAGCGGGAGAGTTTCACAGCCTCTTGATGCAGTTAGTAATAGTCAGTAGGGAAGAAAATGACAAAGAAAAGAGCAGCAAAACGATGTTACCAAACATGGGGCTGCGTCCTATTGTTATCCCTGTTCTGCATGGCATTGCCTTGTGGTTACTGATAGCTGAGTCACATACATAAAAAGCCTTACTATGTTATCTCTTATCCATTTGTACGGAGTAGTGATGCACTTTTACCTAAGGGTCAATTCTCTGGTTTTTCAGTGGTACGCAGGGGAAGGAAAACTCGGCCGCGCGCGCAGTTTTCAATCGAATCTAGAGTTGTCTACGGAGTAAGGCTAGCTATGATATAGGTAGTTAGATAGTTTTATCGTAAGAATACTGTTGTTATGGACCCAGCAAGATGACATTTCAGGACGCCGACTTGATGAAAAACTTGTGAGAAGCACGAGTATTCTTATCATCAAACTATCCTAATTATAAATGATATTTTCCTAAGCAATAGAAAAGTCTAAGCCAGTACGATGGCCGTGTTTTATATATATATATGTTTTCCTCACCTACAGGCATAAGTGGTCTTGGCTGAAGCTGGGGGATGTTGCGATGGTGGCCTGCAGCTTACGACTTCGCCAATCTCACAATCGTCTCGGTTCGACCATCTCACCGGTTTTGTTTGTATTAACCATTGGCTGAGCAAGAAATCGTCTCATTTTCCACATAGACTGGCTCAGCTTGGAGGAGCTCACAATTCGCTGGAATCCCCAACCCCAAGATCAGCAATAGCTTCAGATCCAATTACTCCGTGATCTGCACGCACTCGCCCGACCCCGACATGACGAACCCTCGATCTCTTTGCTATCGCGCCCGGGTGTGGCCGACTTCCGCGTTCTCGTCCTGTCGCTATCTTATCTGATAAAGATACAGCAAATCGCATGTCAAACACGAACAGTGACCGCACTCGCTCAGTGGGGTCTATCTCACCCGCCAAGCATCTTGCACCAGAGATAAAGACCAACCCTTGTCACAAGTGCCATGTCTCCGTGATGGCATCCCCTTGCCGCAGTCTTAATGCGCTGGTTGGAGGTCGGAAGCGAAGCCAATGTCACATGTAACGTTATCACTTCCCTTTCATCCCATCAGAGCTACATCTGTCATCGCACCGCGTCGACAACGATTAGCCAATGCATCCTAACTTGTCGCAGAGATTGACGATGCACCACCTCAAAGATTCAGGTCAGTCGGTCCCAGTCGCGTGGTGACAACGCGACATATCATCGTCAACCCAATTCCCCCACGTTTTGTTGGCGCACCCTCCAACAGTTTTCCAACCCCGGTTTGATAACGACCTAGCTGCGGAAACTTCAAGGTGGAATCCGGGGTCTTAGATCACCTATTGTACATGTACGCTTCCGCAGTCTCTGTCATTCGATGCCCACCATCGTGGCTCCGCAACACCCACTTAACCCCGTCCCCGGCCACTCACCGAACTCTTAGGTCAACCGCGCCCTGATAAGGTATCTCTGATCCAAGCTCAGAGCAAACAAAGGGTTGGCCGCCGGCCCCAAAACACTCTAGAAAGACGCAGCAACGGTCCCATCCGACTACCGTTCTGACTAGGCCCATTAATGCAAGAGTCAGTTGGAGTTTATACTTCAGCTCGTCCATGTCCGGCCAGTTTGTAGCTCTCGTTTCAATATCATCGAGAGTGGTTTTGTCTTCCATTATCCAATTACTATTCTAATCGGTGTCACACTTGCATTATCAAGCGACCGTCTTGTCCAATTCGATCGACACCAGAAACCCTGTCTAGTCTCGACTCCTCCAATGATTACCGATTACGTCCATCTTTATCAATACAAACCGCTCCAGCATCGACCCGCCTCGATTTGTCTTTCCAACTCACTTCAACACCACAACAATGGATGAGGATCAAGGGCCCCAGGCCATTGTTCCTGAAGAGACACCCAGCAAGACGTTCAGGCAACGCATCAATGGCCTCGTCAAGGCTTTCACCACCAGGCATGGTCTCATTGGTGACTATGACTATGCCTTCCTGTTTCGGCCAAACCTGCCCTTCATGAAGAAGAGCACGAACCCGAGTCCCTTTTTTGGCCTCAACGACAAGATGCCGGTTCTTCTGGGTCTTCTCCTAGGGCTTCAACATGCACTGGCCATGGTAGCAGGCGTTGTCACGGTTCCTATCTTAGTTAGCAGCAGTGCCAATCTGCTACCTGATCAGCAACAATACCTTGTTTCGACAGCCTTGATCGTCTCGGGCATCTTTTCCGCTGTTCAAACCACTCGCTTCAGACTCTTTGGCACCCAGTAAGTATCTCGAACCGGAGCTTCAACAACTCGGACTAACATGAAGCTTCATAGGTATTACCTTGGTACTGGCCTGTTGTCTGTCGTCGGCGTCTCATTCAGCGTCATCCCGGTTGCCCAGGGAAGTCTCACTCAGATGTACGCCAATGGCTTCTGTCCTTCCGACTCCGATGGGACCCCTCTACCGTGCCCCAGGGGCTACGGTGCCATCATTGGCACCTCTGCTGTGTGCGCCCTTCTCAACATCCTCATCTCCTTCGTACCGGCGAGGATCTTGCTACGTTTACTTCCTCCTATCGTCACGGGCCCAACTGTCATGCTCATTGGCATCAAGCTCATCAAATCTGGCTTCTCCGGCTGGATGGGTGGCAGCGGAGGCTGTATGACAGCCACCGACGGCTTGTTTGCCCTGTGCCCGGATATCAACGCCCCTCATCCTCTTCCCTGGGGATCTGCAGAGTTCCTAGGCTTGGGCTTCTCTGTCTTTCTGACCATTATCATGTGCGAGCGGTTCGGCTCACCAATCATGAAGTCTACCTCAGTCGTTATTGGCCTGTTGACGGGCTGTATCATTGCTGCTGCCTGTGGCTACTTTGACCGATCTGGAATCGACTCTGCCCCCGTCGCCTCGTTTCCGTGGGTTTACACGTTCCCCCTTACCGTTTATGGACCCCTGGTTCTTCCTCTCATGGCAGTCTTCCTCGTCTGTGCCACCGAGGCCATCGGTGATATTACAGCCACCTGCGATGTATCGAGACTTGAAGTCACCGGCAAGACGTACGAATCGCGCATCCAAGGTGGTATTCTGTCTGACGGCCTCGCCGGCTGCATCGGCGCCCTCATGACAATGACTCCTATGTCCGTCTTCGCCCAAAACAACGGCGTTATCGTTCTCACCCGCTGTGCCAACCGCAAGGCCGGCCTCGCCTGCGCCATGTTCCTCGTCATTATGGGCATATTCACCAAGTTCGCTGCTTCACTCATCGCCATTCCCCCGGCTGTTCTCGGTGGCATGACCACCTTCCTCTTCAGCGCCGTCGCCGTCTCGGGTATGTCCATCATTATCCGCGGCGTCCCGTTCACGCGTCGCAACCGCTTCATTCTCACTGCTGGCCTAGCGTTGGGTTACGGCGCCACGCTTGTGCCCAACTACTTTGACCATGTCTTTACCTACGAGGGTGATAACAAGTCTCTGCAGGGTTTCCTGGATGCCATTGTGCTCATCATGGAAACCGGCTTCGCAGTGGCGGCTATCGTCTGTGTGATTCTCAACCTCGCCCTACCCGAAGAGTTGGAGGATGAGATTGACGCTGGGCGCTCGACGACAAACATTGCGGTGCATCAGGATGTGGGGCAGGACACGGCCGTTGCAGGATCAAGCCGAGAGCATAGCATGGATCGCCAGAAGCAAGGATAAACAACTGACACGCTTGGTCGTTCGGTAGAGTTGGAGAGATGTAATGCTCGTTGATTGCTAGCTAGCATATAACCTGATATCTGAACATATGGATAATTACCCTCGCGGCGTGAAAATCTCGGACTTTTTCTTAGTTATGTCCGAAGGTATAACCAGGCTTAGAGCTCTTCTGTTTGTCCCCTACTGCTGAGCGTTTACTTTTGTTCAACGACATATTGGTCCCAAATCATGAATTTCGCCGGCTGAACGCCCAGAAACTCCCAAGACTCCGTGACTGGGCCATTTAACCCTCTTATACAAACTCCAAGTCATCGCTCCCAGAAAAACACCAAAAATACACGGATATCCAATGCCAAACCCCCTGTTGTCTAACTCATCATGCCGTAAACAACCTATTGTCGACCCTCAAGCCGCTCCTTGTGGAACTTATTCACCTGCTTTCTATGAAACTCCTGCACCTGTCCCCATAATCCACGATGGCCCTCTTGAATACACCTTATCAGCTCGCCCTCCTTCTTTATCTTACAGCGACACTGACTGGGAGTCCCGAAAAATCTTGCCCGTGAGCTGGCATCGGGGAATATGAGGCTGAGGCGCTTGAGGTTCGGCCAGTTGGCGTCATCGCTTGTCGAGGCTGGATTGTTGAGTGCCAGACGCGCCATGTTCCAGTCCATCTCACCATCAGACGGCAAGGCCTCATATCTCCGGGCTGCCATGTTGCTGTTACCTTTGCGCTTCTCAATGGCAGCCATTTCGCATAATGTTCCCTCCTGGTCCGATCTGCGACAGTTACACCGCTCCGGGTTCATGTTGGTTTCTTCGTCAATCTGAACCGTTGCGAAGGAAGGTTTGACTCCGTTCTGGCCTTGTATGAAAAGAACAAGCATTGGCCTTGGTGGCCGCCGATGAAGTAACCCGACTGTGTTCGTTCCCGTAGAGATACTGACGCTACGCACGTCACTGTTGGACGAGTTGCTGTTGCTGGAGATCCCGCTGGAGAAGCTAAATGAGCGCCCATTGTTCGCCCCGATTGTAGAGTTTGACACCGTTCCAAATGGAGCACTCGATCGGCGAGGAGTAGGTGACTGGCCGACCGGTCTCCGAGGAGGAATCTGACGCGGCGGACCTCCAACTGGCAAAGCTGGCTGGCGTTCAGGAGGAAATGATCCCATGGGACCAGGTGAAGTCTGCCCTAGCCACGACCCAATTCCGCCAGGCCCTGTGGGCTGCCGTTGCGGAATCGTCGGGAGGCTCGGGTTGAGGCCGGCAAAGTTGACATACCCTTCTCCGTTATTCGGGAACGTTGCGGGTGGTGAAGCAAACGAACTACGGCCAGAGCGTGGTGAAGTTCCTACGACACCAGACATCACTGTGTCCACAGAGTTCTGCCGAGTTGAAGATGAGGTATAATTGGCACTAGCCGCTGCATCGCTACTCTTGACAGGCGAACCCTCCATCTGCTTAGGAACCCAGAGCTGAATGCAGGCGTTTTCCATGAGCGACGCCTTGCCCCCACCTGATGGGTATGAGACTCTGACTCGATACTGTGTAGAATCCGGCCACACCTTGAATCCAGTGACGGCCTGTTGGAACTTGAGTATGTGGCTCATGTCTGTGAACGCCATTCGTGCGATTCGCTCGTCACGGCGAAGGATGATTTCTTGTGCCATTCCAGCTCCTGTTGACAAGGCGTATTGAGGATTAATGACGGCGGATGTTATGTCGAAGTCGATCACCTCGGCTAGAAGAGTTAATATGGGTTTTCCGTAAATATCAACGATGAGCCTTACTTTGATGTCTTGGTCGACCTGTTGCTGTCTGTTCTGAGCCCGACATAATGATTCTAAACCTACGTCCGTCGGAACCTTGACGCCTAAGAAGCTTTACCTTTTGCTCAATGCGCGTGTTCGAGCTCCTCAATGGCCTATAAACGTGAGCACTCATTCGCGCAGATCTAGTTTAGTAGAGGTAGACCTACATTTCGAGAAGCTCTTCCATCATCTCGTCTTTGGTAGCTACATCGACCAGAGGCGTTGGATCCTTTTCCGGCCAGATAGAAAAGAGTTCCCGCTCAAGCGTTGAAATGTCAACCTCTGGTTTGACAAGTTCGCGGCCGAACCGGGCGCACTGGGACGAAAGATCCTTTAAGGAATCAGTGACATCATCCTAAAATCCGTTGGAGAGACTCACATCTTCAAGTTGGCGGGCATAGGATGGCCAATGCGAGGTCTCTTTGTTGGCGGACTGAAGAGCAAGAGATCCCTGGATTCTTTGGAACAGCCAGACGCACTTCAAGAGGTTGATGTACTGGCCGATAGGCGGGATGCGCTCCGCGACCAATATGCCAGGTTTGAAGTCATTAGTACTTCGATTAAAATTGAGGATAAAAGCGTCAGATAGCTTATGTAGCTCAAATTCGTGCTCGGCGCGGTGGTCAGGGTGGCCGGTGATTGCTTCAAATCGAAACTTCTCTGCCAAGGCCGCAGGTACTTCCAAAAGCACGGTGGTACTATGATCTCGCTGATTCAGTGCCTCGTCGAGGTCGGGTATGAGAACTCCCATCAGGCTACGAATATCGTGGTGAGCGGCGGCGATCCTGTAGGCCAGATCCTGGTGCATATGTTCAATATCCTGTCGCACCCGGTAGAGGAGATCGCTTTGCCGGTCAGCCCGTCTCCAGAACCTCGACAGCATTTACGCTTACATTTCAAAGGGCTTCAAGACATGAAGAATCTTGGAGTTGTGCAGACTGATGCGCTGGCGCAGTTGGTCGGCGTGTGGTTGAACGAGAACGTTCCATTCTAGATTGCGTAGAGGAGTGCCCCCTACACGATAACGCTGGTTTGATTCGAGTAAATCGTAGCATTCTCGAAGCGTACTCTCATAATCTCCAACGATCTCGATCAGGGATGCTCGATCCCATCGCACCTGAGAGTTAAGGCCTTGTCTTTGGAGAGAGCAATATGCCTGATTAACCACTTGGGTCAAGATGTCGAGGTTCGCGGCGAGACCTCTGATGTCTCTTCCAAACTCTGCGTATTGCTTAGCTAGATAATGGTCAGTATCATTAGATGATGCATTAGAAGACAAAACGACTTTGTTTAAAAGAGGAAAAAGACTGGAGACTACTGGGCATACTCGCGCAGCTTGAACTAGCGTAGACGATGCGCCTGGAGAGCCTTGCAAGGCAGCCCAAAGTAGCATCGGAGATGAAGGAATGGTGAGATGGGCACTCACTTGCATTGTGCTCTTCGAACCAGCCGTATTTGTAAATATCCCAGGCAATCCGCCCAAGGTTAACGACATCTCCAAATTGGAGAGGGCCTGCCATCAGATGCTGCTTCAGCGGTGTTATAGAAGAGCTCCGACCAGCACTGGTATGAGGTGGAGAAGACGAAGTTGATCACTTGTGGGAGACAGACAGGAGCACAGGGAGGAATGATGAATGAAAGAGGACAAAGTAACAGGTCAAGGTCCCCCTCGCGCAGCGCAGTGGGTGGTGATAGTCATAAAAGGCCTACAGATCTGGCGTTGGTTTTGGAAGCTAGGGTGACAAGAGTATCACAGGGCTTGGACGAGGGGATCCAGGGACGGATTGAATGGGCCAGCTTATCTGACATCAAAGGTGCGGGAGGAAAAGGGCTAGAAGAGTCTCTGGGTAACACGAAAAGAAGTGGGTGTGGACGAGACGCGTATGGAAGCGGCTGACGGGCCCAAACAGAGCAACTTCAGCTCTCGCACAGAAGAAAAGAGCCCTTGTGTCTGGTTTCTTAGGCAGGAAGGACAAGGAGAAAATGAGACAGATGGGAGGCTGATCTTGATGGAGTACTATCGGTAGCTCATATGGTTTGGCAATGCGAGAACATCTGCTTGAGCTGGCCTAGGTGGGGGATGCCGACGTAGTAAGTCGAGTCGAAGTCGTTCCATCTATGGCCTCTCAACCAACCGCTTCTAGCGTGGAATTCATCGTAAACGATCTGAAGGTCGAGGCAATTTCTCTCTTATCCGGTAAAACAAATGGGTATTGCTGATGGAAAGTACCACACCCCAAGCTTCGGTGAAGCTTACCCGCAGAGGAGAACTCGCTGTCCCCAGGTCTTTCAGCTCGGCTTGGCTTTTTCTTGGCAAGGGTGATAAAGATTGGCTGGACAAGGCAGACAACTGACTGATAGTTACTAGAGACGCCTTCTTTTAGTGACGCGGTCTAGTTAGGACATGGTTGGAATTAATCGGCAAGGCATACTCACAGATAAGGGTTGAAAAGGAGTCCTTTGCTAAGCAGGTGGCAAGCCTGCCTGCGACGAACGAGAGGTCAGATGGGTCACACGACAGGTGAGGCTTTAATAATGTCTTCTGTAAGGGCGCCCAGTCGTCTCGGATCCAGAGCCATACGCCCGACTTTGGTGTTTGTCGCCGCCCCCTGCATCGAGGCGCCTCGGGTGCCTAGCTGCGTTACTTAACCCTCATTGCCCCAGATAACCGTATGCTCAATTTCAAGGCTGGCTCTTTGCCTCCGTGTATACCGGATTGACGACTGAACTGACCCCATGCCAACTTAGGCTTCCGTCTGGTCACGGCCTCGAATCTCGCTTCAGCGTCAAGTCGACACTCAGGAGGCTACCGACAGCATAACAACACACAATGAACGATTTCGCGGCGTACACGAGTGGTCGTCGTACTGAGAATCATGACCGAGATACTCAGTCTTTGGACAGCGACCAAGAAGACGTCCTTGGAGACCCCGATAATCCGAATGAGATCGTCACGCATGCGCCCAAGGAGTCATTCCGCCTAGGCTACTTTGACGTCATGTGCCTGGTGATGAACCGAATGATTGGTAAGTCGATTCGATGATTGTTTGAGACAAACGAAGGAAGCGATTTAGTGGGAGAAAACATCGAAGGTTGATCGAAGATATTTTGTCAAGGTTGTTTTAAAGTCGAGATGGCAGAAGATGTCAATGATAAACCAAGTGGGGATGTAGGTTATTATGTCCGCTACCGGGGCAAGGCCATCCATCCATCGATCGCTCTCATCCTAGCCAATACTCCTATTCTCATTTGTCCAAACCACACCCGATCAGAATCTTGGTCTTATTCACCCTGGTCGTGTTTCTCTAAGCTTGAATCCTTCGAGATCGCGATGGATGGATCTGCAATGCGACGCGCTATGCCGTGAAGATGCATCCTCGCTTTCTTGAGATGTTGCTACCCTGAAGCAACCGAGATGCTGACCAAAAAACTACAGGAACCGGCATCTTCAACTCGCCTCAGCGTGTAATGGAGGGAACCCAATCAACAGGGGCGTCGCTACTACTGTGGTTTGCGGGAATGATCTATTGCCTCTCAGGCGTCCACGTCTACATCGAATATGGTCTTAATGTTCCACGATATACTATCAACGGCGTCGAGCAGAACGTACCTCGCAGCGGTGGTGATCTCAGGTATCTCCAATACGTCTACCAGAAACCCGCCTACAGGAAGAACACGGTGCTTCTGAGTACTTGTCTTTTTGGCGTTGGCTTCATTGCGCTTGGAAATATGGCAGGCAACTGTCTCAGCTTTGCTTCCAGAGTGCTCTCCGCAACAGGAAACACCACACCAGATCCTGGCACGGTGCGAGGGATTGCCATTAGTGTTGCAATCCTCACCTGCTTCATTCACACATTCTCTCGGAGAGGTGGCATCTGGCTTAATAACCTGCTGGCCATCGTCAAAGTCATGATTCTCCTGCTCATCATCGTAACCGCCATCGTGGTTGCTGGTAAGGGCCTGGAAACGAAAAACGTCATCACCCAGAATACCAGCCCTTCCAACGCGTTCAAGGATGCTTCAAAAGATGCCAATGGCTATGCCCACGCTTTCCTCGCCATTGTTTTCAGTTTCTCTGGATTCGAGCAGCCAAACTATGTCATGGGTGAGATCAGCCGGCCCAGGCGGAAGCACCCCATTGCCATGATCGTCGGTGTCAGTACGGTCATCTTGCTCTACATGGCAGTTAATGTTTCCTACGTAGGGCTCATCCCATTCAAAAACGTGGACAAGTCTTTCACTAATGCCAGCGTGTCTAGATGGTTGTCGTTCCGAAAGAACAACAAGAAAACGGCAATGTAGCGCAGGCATTCTTTGAGTTAACGTTCGGCACATTGTCCAGAGATACCAGTATCCCTTCGAACCAGAAAACCGACTCGACTGGAGCTTCCTTTACTGACTCTCAAGGCTCTCGCATCTTCAATGCGTTCCTCGCTATCTCAAGCCTGGGAAACATCATCGTCATGACCTACACTGCCGCACGCGTCAAACAAGAGATCGCCAAGGAGGGCATTATCCCCTATGCCAAGTTCTTTGCCCAAGATGGCGACATGTCTCTGGGACGTCTGCTTCATTGGGTTGAGAAGAAGGGCATGTTTAATTCTCTCTTGCGCACGAAATGGTTCTCGCCCGAGGAGCATCGCGAGCGGACTCCTATCGGTGCTTTCGTACTGCATTTGTCCTCATGCTTCATTCTCATCTTTGCTACCTGGAAGATGGAGATTGATAACGCGTACACATTGCTCACAACCTTGAGCGCGTATACTATCAACTGCTTCTTTGGCGTTTTCTTAGGGCTGGGAATCCTTATCCTGCGCTTCAGAGGGCCACCAAGAACGGACGTCAATGAGATAAACAACCCATCTACAACTCCTCGAACATGGCGCCAAATGACGGGCAAGCACATCAACCCAGTGCTAAGTGTAATCTGCGCCACGATCTACACCGTGGGTGGTCTATGGCCTATTATCACAACCTGGATCAAGCCCTCCATCGACCAAGCCCTCACATGGTGGCTCGCCCCAACTATATCGTGGTCAATCATCGGTGGTGGCGTCATCTGGTTCCTTGGCTTCATCGCCTTTGCATGGCGCAGAAAGTACAAGAGGAACGAGGTCTTTGTGGTGGAAAAGAAGCTTCGGTTCGAGAACGCCGACGACTCTGCAGACGCTAGAGACAAGACCGGCCGGGGAAGTGGTGGCTACGTGCTCGCCCACGAGACTGTTTACCTCAGCTGGGTCGCGGGCGAGTTTCAGTTGTCGGGAGGACCTGAACCCATGGGTTTTGAGGACCAGCATAAGGCTACACTGATGCAGTCGACGAACCCTTATGCAGGGACAGACTTCGAGGGGGGTTCTCACGGACGACAGCAGGATAGAGGATATGAAACACGATACAGCCCTTGATGGAGCGTCATAAGGATAATGTTTGAGATGACAGTCAAACATACTACCAACAGAGAGAGGAGTATAGCGGCATTGATGAATTATTACTATCTGTATGCGTGGCGCGTATGGCCGAGTACCTATTCCAGGACTTTCTTATCGTATAAGAGCGGGCAATACACTGTACTAACCTAGCAGCCATGAGCGCATGGCAATCAAACTCCTCATTTCGAGCTCTCCGGATGATGATATAATACGTTCGAAGTAAGTGAAAACCACCACACTAGGCTCCCACACCACGGCATGCCCATCAACTGTTGACGCTCAGCAACGTCTGCATCTGCAATAACAACGTCAGTGATGGCACCCGCCCCCCCTTCTCTCTTGGCCTCAAACCAGATTCCCAAAGAACTCCCCACACTGGTGAATTCGCCAAGGCAATCTAGCCGTACGCTTCCGACACTCCTTTGACGCCCATCGCGATACTGAAAGACCAGACCAGTAACGGCAGAGCCAAAGGCGGTCCATTTACAGCGACAAAGAGCCACCTTGGCCACGCCACCTAGCGAAGCTGCCGAGTACAAGAACCCCGGACCAAAGTTAGCTCTGGGAAATGAAAATAGGGTGTTTGGTATGGGAGGTTTGCTTTGGCCGCCTGGACTGGGCGATTCGAATGCCATGAACCCTATCTTGTCGGGCAGCTCTTCAACGTGAATCAGAGAGGGATAGGGGGCAGGTCTGTCCAACAACGTCCATTGAAAATACTCATGAACAAAGGTCGACTGAACTCCCAGCGTCCATATTCGTCCCTTGCTCGTCTTCATCTGTGAAACATCAGTAGGTAGAGCTTTATGGTGAAGTTGCGATACGTACGACTAAGGTGCCTTGGTGGCTGAGATGCTGACGTCGCCATATTTCAACTATCCTTTCGTCTTTGTCCATAGGCATGTAAGTCCATACTACATTTTTCGCTTTTGCTGGAATATCCCTCTCGTAGGAGGGCAGTTTTTCTCCAGGGAAGTGTGCTCGCACATGCACAGCCCAGAGCCAGTTGTAGAGCCCATCATAGACACAAGCCGAATAGCCTGTAAGACCTGGATAGTTACATTTCAAGAGATTGAATCGATGTCTGGAGCCACCATACTCCCAAGAAACACCGTGTTTGAGGGGCATGTAGCGAACCTTGATGATGAGAGGTCGGGGTACAGCCCAGAACCTTGTGTGTTCAGCACCATCATAGGAAGAATAGTCGCTTTCCACGATACGCAATTTGAGGCCCTGATTGAATCGTTAGTAGCATTTCGATCGAACAACCAGAGATAGAAAACGTACATCAGACCGTGTCCTGATGTGACAGCCCGGTGGAAGTGCGTGCGTGGTCCACCAGATGCCTGGTCGTGGAGGGATGGGGGGCACTTCCAGAGAGTTGGCCAGCACGATGTTCCTGACGCCCAAGTGATTGGTTGCCACGTATATTGAATCGATCTCTTTGCCAAAACGGGGAATCAAACAAGAGGTGACGTGCGGCGCGAACGGCTTTCCCGAGAGCTCTGCGATGTAAGCGATGCCCTCAAACTTGACGAACCGAGCCCAGGTTTGCTCCTTAACCTGGAGTAACTGTGTGACTTCAACATCGGTTGTTGAATTGTAAAGTGACTCGAAATAGGCTAAAGTAAGACTGGCAAGGCAGTCTCTATCGCTTGGTATGTCCAAGCTCGGTGGTAATGGTCTGCTAGGTGCCGTCGGCGACGACAAGACTCGCTGGTATTTCTACTCCAGCCAGTTGGATCGCCGTCTTCGCTCCTTTTCTGAAGGAGTAAAGCCGCAGGCGGACCAGGCAATGTAACGAAGAAGCCGATATTTGGACTTGTCAACGCATTCTGAGTGGCATACGACGGGTTGCGTATTCAGGTTTATACCGCTCCAATTTCTGATAAATTTGAAACGAAAGCACGATGACGCTGTTTTGTCTTTCTTCAAGTGTGTCCCACCGGCCTTGTACCCCGTCTCGAGTGTATCATTGATGTGGACTGTTTTCCGTCAGTTGACGGCACTTCCGACGTGAGGCGAGCGACTGACCAACGACGACGTTGTCGTTCACTTCGAAGCTGAGTCTGCAGACGCCGCACCAGCGTGGGATGTATATTTGCTCCGCAGCCTCTTCCATGATGATGAAAGGCTGGATGGTGGATGATGTAGGTTTTGAAGGCGGCATGTGCGATAAGCCAGATCCAAGTAGACCAACATGGCGATGTCGGGAAGGAGCAGGACCGGACTACACCCTTATCACGGCCTCACATCCCCCGCCATTTACTTGACGCTTGGGCTTCTCCGAGTGGAAAGTACAAAGGGATAGACTCATTGGGTAGTGATATTCAACAAAGAAGCCAAGAGTATAAGAAGAATAATCAAGAATAACGCCACGCTTTGTTCTCCAACACCCCTGCCCATCCCTTTTCAGATTCAACCCCATGAGATCCATGTTCTAGCTACCATACAAAGATACAAAAGAATATCCCGTTTCTTCCTTTTCTTGTCCCTTGCTTTAACCCTTTATTTATTCGTTAACAGACGGGAGCCATCGTGTTCAGTCGTGTGAATAGTAATTATGGTGTCATGCTGGAGCATTGTCTTTTCCAAGCTCCTCGTGCATAGGATCAATCATTTGACATCTCTTGCTTTCCGCGCGAGGACACGCACGTTGTCGACAAAGCCTTCGATGAGCTCTTGGTAGCGGTGCGGTTCGCCGGTGATGGCTTTGCGACCTTGATCGACGAGGATGTTTGGATTCAGCTCGATTTCGAGTTCATGCTCCTTTTCTATCCGCTGTGCTCCCTGTAGCTAGTTAATACCACAAGTCGGGAAACATAAGGTGTGTGAACTTACTCCTGGCCCGGAGCCGGCGTGCGTGACCTGTGTAAGGTCAATCTGATAATGACCGTGGGTGTAACTCAAGCGATCCTTGTTGCGATCAGGTTGGCGATCTCCCTGAACCCCGAGTTGCTCAAGTTCCTCCACGGGCCCTTCCCAGTCCATCTCCAGGTTGATGCTGATGCGGCAGTCCATGGGGCACGCGGGCATGTGAATATCAATGTCAGCGACGCGTGCCTTGATGATCTTGCCGAGAACTTCGCGCGTCTTTTGGTCGTACGTTACCCTCGCGCGGACGCTCTTCATCCTTGAGCCTAGACGACTACGCATGCAGCCAGGGATACGAGCCTGCATGTCTGGCGGCAGCTCAAAGAAACGGTCGGTTTCTCGTCGGTGCTTATAGTGAACTTGAACACGGTTGCCACCATTGGGAGCACGGGGATGAGTTTGTTTGACTACCTCGTTGAGAAAGTCATTGAAGTACCTGTGTTGTGGCTGGAAATAGTTAGTGCCGGATCGTGGATTTACGCCCATCAAAACTCACCTCAGTCATGCTACTCCGAAATGCCACCCGGGAGCTTTCCTGCAAGACACACTCAGAGTCAAGGCCACGCTCGACACGATGGTTTGTGTCTTTGTCGATAAGTGTGCCCAGCTTTGCTTCAATTTCAAACTGGATGCCGCGGCTGGTAATTTCCCCCATGTCGGGAATGTTGATAATGTTGAGGAACAAAAAGTCGGCAACTCTCCTCGATATCTCCTCGTAGGGCTTCACACCCGTGATACTGGCCTCCCAGGGCCCAAGAATAGCCTGCGGTCCAGCTTCGACGGGAGGGGCAGGCTGAGTAGGCTGGGCAGACTGAGCGGGGGCGTTGACCCTCGCCGACTCGGGGGAGGGATGACGACTGGATCGGTTGCTCGCCTCGGACTTTCCGTTGATATGTGAATGCACTCTCTTCTGCAGTACAAAATTGGCAGAACTGGGCATCTTTTTACCTAAGCTCCGGATATTTTGAGCCCACACTGGCGGCTCTGCACGAGGGGTGCGCTTCTTCCGTGATGGCAATGCGGGCGAACTTGAGAGCTGTGAATCAGGGGCCTGAACAGATGCAGGATTGCCATTCACTTCGCCGGCCTTGGCGCGTTTTCCCTGATGCTCATCTTTGGGTGTTAAATCGCGATCCTCCAGTTTCCGCTTGGCAGGAGTCACTGCGCGGTCCGAGTCGATAGCCATGGTTTGCGGGACAGAAGCCTGTCTTGCTTTTGCGTCTGCTGCTAGTGCGGCGAGAGGGTCGGGATTACTCTGGATGGAGGGCACGCGGGTCTTGGGGCTGACGGATGGGCTTGGTACTCGTTCGCTGTGAGACTGAGATCGTCGATGCATGTCTGGGGCAGGCGACCCGTAGCTGCTAGATATACGTTTGGCGGGTGGAGGTGGTTGTGGTGAGCTTTGTGCTTGTGCTTGTGCCTGTACCTGTGCTTGCGCTACTGGTGCACCAGCGGCGGATGAAAGCCTTTGTTGGTAAGGGCTGGGTGGCTGAGCAAATCCTCCCACAATCGAAGCTTGTCTGGACCCAGCAGACAAAGGCGGACCGACGGGGGTGGCCGGCTGCGATGGTTGACGGTTGTATTCCCCAGGTGGTGGTCGTGACGCTGCGACGGGGCTGCCCTGCGCATATGGAGGGCCATACGGATGCTGGCTTTGTGCGGAAGTAGGAGTAGGAGTGGAATGTGTCGATTGGGACCGTTGATGTATATAAGGCTGAGGATTGGACCCTACTGGAGGAGTTTGTGGAACTGCATGCTGTTGCTGCTGAGCCGAAGCATAAGGCCCAGCGTGACTTGGAGGCCCGCTTGGATGCTGAGAGAAACTTTCTCGAGGAGTATACTGCGCGGGTGGATACTGGTGACGCTGTACCGGACTAGCCATCTCAGCAGGAGACTGCGTGGGTGGGAACGGGTACCCAGCAGGGGCTGATGCAGCAGAAGGTGTCGTTGAGGATCGATAGGGAGACTGAGCTGGAGCTGGGCCGCTGGGAGAGCGCGCGTCGTGGAACGAACCTACCGCTTGAAGAGGCGGCGGCGCAGGACGTCCCGGATACGGTCCCGGTGTCTGATATGGGGACTGAGGAGGGTATGTACCAGGAGGGGGTTGTTGATGAGGAGACTGTTGAGGATGCGACGGCGGCCGCGATTGTGGATGATGGGCGTGGACCGCATGTTGAGGATAGTCCTGCGGCATGGGTTTTCCAGGTGAAGGTTGAGGCGGCGGTTGACGACTATAGTCGCGATAATACTGAGGGGGGGGTGGCGCCTGGGCAGGACTTTGAGGCGGACGATGGGGTTGCTGTTGCAAATGAGGTTGTGGGTGGTGTTGCGGCGGCGGCGGCTTCGGGGAAGCTTTGGCCGGCGCGCCGTTATCCGACGTGTTGAGAACAGATCGAAGATCCATTACGACCGATTGAGATTGGACGCTGAATTCGCGACAACGCCCTGACGACCAGGTGTCGGCGCAAGGGAAGAGGGCGAAGCAAAATCAACGACAATGGTATACGTCTTGCATCAGATCGTCGACGCGACTGGAGCGCTGTAGAACAAGGCGAGTAGTGTCCGCGGCGGAAGCGAGTTGTTTGAGCTTATATAGGCGATGGAGAGCATTCGTCGTCGCGCGGAGGAGAAGGCGTCGCAAGCAGACCTGGATGACTGGGGGTTAATCTTTACGCCGCCATGGCGAGGCTGCCACGCTGTTGAATTGACGATTGACAATTGACGAATTAGGATCGCGAACGAGAATTGATAGACGCGACTGAAGGGCGGTCGAATATTCGAAGAAGATGATATATCGTATGCGCCGGGCGTTGTTTATGGCTTTAGAACACTATGGTCGTTTGCTTGTTGGTGTTGGTGTTGGTGTTGTGTCGTCGTTTTCTGGCGACAAAGAAACATGAGCGACAGCCTGGCCGCTAAACTTCAGGGATGTACGGATAGGTCTGGGTACTTGATGACGGGTCAAATTTTGGTAGGGAGGTTCTTGCTTTTTCTGCCGCCATAGTTCGGTCTGATAGTGGGTACCTGGCGTAGTACACGAATTAGTATGGTGGCTGGGGTATCACTCATTTAAACCCTGGGTTATTTAGTATATTTCAGGTCAGCTTAGCCCTGAGCTGAGACGCGCCACTTGTCACTTTTCGCAAGGGCAGAGCGTGCGCCAACTGAATCGCAGGCTTTGATGCCGTGTGCTCTACCTGGTTATGATGTTTCAGGGGCTTGCAATTAATGCTTTTCAGCCTTGTCATTCAGAGCATCTTTTCTCCCCCTCAACCTGCCTTTTTTTTGTGATAAATATTGTATTCTTGGTATTAAAATTTCATTCAAAATTGTGCTTCTAACCTGGACGCAACGATTGTCGCTACGAACTTTCGCATGGGATAGCTCATGTGCTGCCGAGCTTCATGAGACCAAACTGCTCTCTAGTCACCTAGTTTCTCATGTTGTGGAAGCGATCGATCTTTCCCAACTTTGTATGAATAAGTTACATATATTGAGGCGCGAGATATTCGATTAAAGAAATATGTACAGACAGTCCTCTCGCCTCTGTCTAGCTGGGCCTCTAAATAGTCGACTCTTGATGTATGGTCTTCTCCAATGCGTGATACAAGAAATCTCTGTCGGACAATCGGAGAGCCAACAGGTTCTCTCAATTTCGGGATTACACTTGGGATCAATAGACAAAACCTACACCTTGGCTGGCAATATCGTGCCATACTAAGAGCCCTCCTCACATGAAAGTTCATGCAGAGCTGAAGAGCATGCCCTGTTTACGGGCATTGTCTACGGTCATACGATGAAACGGCATATTATTGTGATAACTAGGCCTTGGTTTCGGTCAGCTTGTACATTTACATGGAGCGAGTTCGTATGTACAAGTTGATTTAACTCGACAACGCAATAACGTTGTAAGAAGATGGCAAGTACAGTAGGTGGCAGCTTCTGGGTCACGTGGATGTATCGCTTGACTCAGCTGGGTTATGTAATTCCGTACCTGCCTAGAAGCTTGTATTGGTCCGTGCATACCCTTCAAGGCAGAGCTGTGCCTGACGTGGACCATCTCGAGTTAACCTTCTGGAGCAAAACACCAACCAGGCCACCTCCACCCCTTCATTCTTCAATTCTCTCACCATCATCTCCTTTGTTGATCTACAGCTCGCACGAATCCGAATCGGGCTCTGCTTATGCCCTTGGGTTTGTACGGAAACAGTGCCTTCCATTCTAACCGACCTCTGTTGTCTCCACAACCTCTCGCATCACCTCTCATCCTCTTGCAGACATATTTCGCCCGTCCCTACGACCCGTCGCATTTCTTCAAGATGCCTGGTATCGTTTCGGCTACCGGCGTCCTCGCCTTCCTCACAGATGAGGAGCCAGAGCTCAAGGTGTTTGCCCTACAGACTCTTAACGATGACATCGACACTGTCTGGACCGAGGTCGCTGCTGTGCTAAGCCAGATGTACGTCATGGTCACGCTCCGCGTCTGTTCCTCCTGTGTTCGTGCAAGCTGACTTTTGTGTTTCAAGTGAGGCTCTTTATGAAGACGAGTCCTTCCCCGAGCGGCAACTCGCGGCTCTTGTCCTGGCCAAGGTCTACTACCACCTCCAGGCCTACAATGACAGCATGGTTTTCGCCCTTGCCGCTGGCGACCTGTTCAAGCTTGATGCTCCCGGCGAGTTCGAAGAGACCATCATCTCGCGATGTGTCGATCAGTACATCGCTGTCACTGCCGCCAAGAAGTCGACGCCCACAGCTTCGAAAGCGACCGACCTCCCCGAGCTGGCCACTACATTCGCCAGCGGCTCTGACGCTGTCATGTCGCCCACGACGCCGTTTTCCCAGACGACTCTACCCCCCAAGTCATTGCTGTCCCGCGCATCGATTGACAATACGATGCTTGAGGCGACTTTCCAGCCAGCTTTCAAGCAGGGTCGGTCTGGTTCGATCGCCGAGCTCCCTGACCAAGCTACAGGTTCTTTGCAGCGTGTTATTGACCGTCTCTTTGAGAGCTGTATGGAACAGGGTCGGTACAGACAGGTTGTCGGCATCGCTGTCGAGTCCAAGAACCTTGATGTCCTCCGAAAGGTGATCAAGCGCGCGAGTGATGACGAGAAGAAGGCTAAGTCCAACCCCCTTGAGAGCTCGCCGGGACCCGCCGAGGACTTAATGGAGTATATTCTGGGCATTTGCATGGATATCGTTCAGGAGAGGGGTTTCCGAACCGAGATATTGCGGTTAATCCTGGATCTGCTCAACGAAATTCCTAATCCTGACTACTTTGCAATTGCAAAGTGTGTTGTTTACCTCAACTCTGATGACGAAGCTTCCCGCATGCTTCGCACCCTTGTTGAAAACGGCGATCGCTCCTCCGTTGCAAACGCCTACCAGATTGCTTTTGATCTCTATGACAATGGAACACAAGAATTTTTGGGCAAGGTCTTAGCCTCCCTGCCTGCTGGCGAGCCTGCAAAGAAAGAGGATGCCGATGAAAACGGCGACAAGTCTACCGAGAGCGAGTCTTTGCTTGAGAACAAGCAGGAGGCTCCTGAGAACGAACTTCCCGATGAGGTGTCCAAGGCCTACCGCAACATTCGATCTATTCTCGACGGCAGCAAGACGATCCGCCTGAACCTCGAGTTCCTGTACCGAAACAACCGCACCGATTTGAGTATCCTCAACAAGGTTCGTGACAGTCTCGAGGGCCGCAACTCCATCTTCCACACTGCCGTCACCTTCTGTAACGCCTTTATGAACCAAGGCACGACCAACGATAAGTTCTTCCGCGACAATTTGGAGTGGTTAGGCAAGGCCGTCAACTGGTCCAAGTTCACCGCTACTGCCGCCCTTGGTGTCATCCACCGAGGTAATTTGTCTCAGTCACGTAAACTGCTTGAGCCTTATCTCCCTAGGCAGGGTGGGCTCAGCAGTGGCTCCATCTTTAGCCAAGGCGGTGCCCTCTACGCGTACGGCCTTATCCACGCGAACCACGGCGCCGAGGCGTTGGACTTTCTCAAAACGCAGTTTGGCCAGGCCGAAGAGGAGGTTGTTCAGCACGGTGGTGCCCTCGGCCTTGGCATTGCGGGCATGGCCACTGGTGACTGGGAAATCTTTGAAAAGCTCCGAGAGATCTTGTTCCAAGATTCAGCTCTCAATGGTGAGGCCGTTGGCCTCGCGATGGGCCTCATCATGCTTGGCACCGGTAACGTAAAGGCTTTGGAGGACATGATCACTTATGCACACGAGACGACTCATGAGAAGATTGTTCGTGGTCTTGCTATCGGTATGGCACTAATCATGTTCGGTCGCCAAGAGGGCGCCGACGTCCTCATCGAGGGCCTTCTGAACGACCCTGACCCAACTCTACGATATGGTGGTATTATGACTGTTGCCCTCGCTTACTGTGGCACTGGCAGCAACAAGGCCATTAGAAAGCTGCTTCATATCGCCGTCAGTGATGTCAACGATGATGTGCGCCGAATTGCTGTCATGAGCTTGGGTTTCATCCTCTTCCGAAGGCCGGGTAGTGTGCCTCGCATGGTTGAGCTTTTGTCAGAGTCTTACAACCCCCACGTCCGATACGGTTCGGCCATGGCCCTCGGTATCTCTTGCGCCGGTACTGGCCTCGACGAGGCCATTGATCTGCTTGAACCTATGATGAAGGATCCTACCGACTTTGTGCGACAGGGTGCTCTCATATCTCTTGCTATGATCCTGGTTCAGCAGAACGAGGTCATGAATCCCAAGGTCACCTCAATTCGCAAGACTCTCAAGAAGGTAGTCGGTGACCGCCACGAGGATGCCATGACCAAGTTTGGTGCTTCTCTGGCCCTCGGCATCATTGATGCAGGTGGCCGTAACTGCACCATCGGACTCCAGACCCAGACCGGCAACCTCAACATGGCAGGTATCGTTGGTATGGCTGTCTTCACTCAGTACTGGTACTGGTTCCCCTTCACCCATTTCCTGTCGCTCAGCTTCTCGCCTACTTCCATCATCGGACTGGATCACGACCTGGAAATGCCCGACTTCAAGTTCCACTGCGCCACTCGACCCAGCCTATTTGATTATCCACCTGAGCAAGAGGTCAAGACCGAGGAGGGTCCTGCCCTGATCGCCACGGCCATTCTGTCAACAACGGCGCAAGCTAAACGACGAGCTCAGAAGAAGGAGCGTGCCCAGCGAAGAGAGAGCATGGACATTGATAGTGCCCCTGTTAAGAGCAGTGGTGATAAAATGGACATCGACGAGGAGAAGAAGACCGACGAGACCAAGGACAAGAAGGAGGGGCAGGAGAAGGATGCCACCGCCTCTATAGACACCAAGAAGAAGCCCGAAAAGGAAAAGGTTGGCTATGAGATTGAGAACATTACCCGTGTTCTCCCTGGTCAGCTCAAGTACATCAGCTTCCCTGCTGGTCGATACAAGCCCGTCAAGAAGGTGAGTCTAACATAAAAAAAAAAAATTTCATTCATACAGACTGAGTTGAGGCTAATTCATCCTAGCCTACCGGTGGCCCTCTGCTACTGCATGATAGCCAGCCTGATGAGGAGAAATCACTCCTGGAAGAGAAGCTCAAGAAGGTGACAACCGAGCGCGCCCCCGTGGCTGGCCAGCAAAATGCCCGAGGTGGACGATCTGGTGGCGGCCAAGGCCGGTCTCTACTCGATGGCCTTGTCGATCCCTCGAGAACGGGAGCTAACAGTGCCATGATTGGACAATTGCTGCGCAGCCAAGGCCGTTCGCCGTTTGGTCACCTGGATGCTGAGCCTCAGACCCCCGGTAATGGAGGCTCAGGTGCTGCCGCTGCCGCCGGTGTGCTGACGGCCGTTGACGAGGATAACGAGGGCGACGAAGAGGCCAAGATGCCCAAGGAGTTTGAGTACTTTACAGATGAGGATGGTGAGGATGAGGACGATGAGGACGATGACGAGTAGGGGTAATTGCTAGTACGGTGCCTCGCTAGATACACATGGCCGTCTTGCGGATATGGCTTTAGTGCGTAGTTGGATTGTACAACCAGAAGGGTCAACCATGGGAAAGGTGCTTTCAGCGAGAATTCGGGACTGATGTATAATACGTCTAGGAGGGATGTAAACACGGTCGGAAGAATAGATGTTGGCGTTTCATCATGAATGTAATCACTGCCCATGCTCTAAACACGTCATCTCAATTTAGAGATAAACTGGTTATATCAGTTCTAACTTGTCGTAGTGACTTTTATGTATGGCTAGATCTAGCTACAGGCTTTTCGCAATCCCTTAATGATATTATCAATGCAACTAAGTTGTGAATGCTCAACAGCGGTTTACCATGCCCCCAACGCCATCGCCTGCCCAAAGGATAGCCCTATTACCATCACGTTTTCTCAAAGACATTTTACCTCTCTTTTTTAGGGGACGTTTCCCCCTCATCCGCACCATCAGAACAATCCGTGCAGACCCGGAGACGATGCCACGCCGTAGCAAGATTCCCACGGAGGTTCCATGTCGCAGCGTGGCTCTCGGGCTGCGTATTATACGCCTCGTCCGTGGCCTTTACTACAAACGTTGCGCAGCGTTTGCCTTTCTCCGCTCCAGCGAACGCTTCTGGGGGTACGGGACCTTGATACTTCCAGCGCCGCCACGCCCACGAGCCGTGGCCAAGACAGGGTGACGGGACGCCGTCATCTGTCGTGGCGCAGTCGGGGAGGATGGAGGCCTGTGACCAGGTTTTGCCGTTGTCGAGGGAGATGTCGACGCGGATGATGGAACGGCCACCGCCAGAGAAGGCGTAACCGGCCAGCGAGGCCGTCTTTGTGGATCTGTGATCTGACTTGGTACCCTTCTCCTGGGAGGTATACTGGTCTTTCGAGGTTTCTTTTGTTCCGCCCTCGAGTTTACAGCTGGTTATAGCACTCTGGACAGGCAGCTCCTGGATAGCAGGCGCTGTGTCCCAGTCGACTTGTGTCTGGTTCGGACCGAAGCACTTGTAGTCTCGTCTCTGCCACTGTGATGTGCTCTCCTCGTCGCTGAGGGTGATGTGGTTGAGCCACTTAACCGACCGCGCAGCGACGTGTCCTGGCACGATAGCCCTCAGAGGAAACCCATGATCCCGCGGCAGCGCCTGGCCGTTCATGCCGTAGGCCAGAAGGACATCGCCCTGCGGGTCAATGGCTTTCTTGAGGGGGATTGAGGCACCATAGGCTTCTAGACCGGAGAATTGTACGTGCTTGACTTCGGACTCGCCTGTCATGCCTGAAGAGAGATCAAAGCCCGCGTCTGCAAGCACGTCAGAGAGCAAAACACCCTCCCAGCAGGCATTGGAGATAGCACCGGCATTCCAGGGGAGGCCGTTGGTCTTGTGGCCGGAGCTTTCGTTCATATGGCGTCGGCGATTGCCCGAGCACTGGAGAGCGGCGGTGATCTTGCGGGCTTGGAAACGGGCTTTGAGATCGGCAAGAGTGTAGTCCTTTGTCGTGCCATCAGGGAGCTCGACTGTGAGGGTATGCTTGTCCGGGTTTTCAACCGTGGTGGGCACCCACATGTGGTTACGGACGTAGAAGAGGTCGTTCGGGGTGAGGAAGTCAGCTGTCAAGGCATCTGCTGGTGTTTCTGCGTTCCTTGGCTTCTCCGTCATGGTGATCAGATCTGGATGTCGGACAGGATCCTGGCTGAATGGATCCTCAATCTCCTCCTGCGCCGGCCGTCCGTCGATAAGATCAGCCGAGTCGACATAGCCGATGAGGTACTGCTTCAGAATGTCGTAGACGTAGTCGTTCTTATGGATGGAGAATATGTCCCAATATGGATCAATAGAGCCGCCTGCAGCGCGGAGAATGACATCGCCGCCAGGATGAGCCCCAATCCACTCGGTGATGTCGTAGACTTTGTCTTGGTGGATGACCCATGGGTTTTCGGAGTGCGCGTCGTGTTTACGGACTTCTGAGATGCGGTACCGAGGGAGGGACGAATCGCGATTATCTGAAGAGGTTTGAGTGGGAGCGTCGCATCGCGTAGCAGGCGTTTGGGCGATGCGGTAGGCAATGCCAAGGGAAGCGGCGAGAGCAATGATTATTAAAGTATTAGAGTATCGTGATGGTCCAGTCGTGGGTTTCGAGGGTGTAGGATGAGGCTCGGCGGATGGATATTTTATGGGCGTAGAGACTGTGAAGAGGCGAGCTTGTGTCCTCGCAGAAGCTTGTGGGATGGATAAGGATCGTGAGTGCTGTAGCTGACTGGCTAGGCGTCGAATTGGTCGCGAGAACATGGCTACGGCGGGTCGAGGCGTCAGTGTCAGGGACTCAAACGGCGATGCATCACCGTGTCAGGTGGATGCTTCTTGTATCGCGAAGAGATAGCGTCTTGACATTCGGTGGGTCGTCGTCTACTATCTCACAGTCCGTCTCATAGATGACGTCGGGGAATCTTTCGGGGATCCTTCAACACCAAAGAGTCGGGTTTTCAAGGCATCGTAACAAGCGAGCGACAGACCGGAAACGACACGTGGATGGCGCGCCGGCGGTCGGCAATACGAGCAGTAGATGCCGAGACAACAAGCATCGTGACGGTCACACGCTGCACAAGGTTGAGCGAGTGTTTGGTCGCCGACAAAAGTACGTACGTAAGGGCAGGTAAACGGAATAAAGTGATCGCCGACGGATGCCGTTGGAAGCCTTTGAGGCGCCGGCTAACCGTTACATCACCTGACATGTGCAGCCACTTTATTGCTTCTACCGACTTCATCTCATCGGCGTTGCACGCATCTCAATATAGGTAGTTATCCTATACGGAGTATTTACTCATAGATAGCACATCCGTTTACGTCTACATCATGCATCACCCCGTAGTAACTAACTAAACCCCTCTCTCAGCTCTCCAGAGCCATCTTGGCCAGCTCCTCTTCAACCTTGACCCATGTCCGAGGCAGCAGATGCCCTTCGAGCCAGTAATTGCCCTGGTGGTCTTTGCCCTTGATAACCATGACATTCTTGGTCATCATGCTCTGCTTCACCGGAGAACTTGAGAGATATGCCATGGCTCCCAACGGGTTCTTCCTTGTCTCGGACGCCTCGCCCTGTCGAACCACTGCCGCGGTGAAGTCGGCCGCCTGCATGAGCATGGCCTTGGTCCAGTTGCTAATAATGACCATGAGCATATTCGACGTGCCAAAGAGGAACGTCGCATTTCCGTTCTGGTTACTGGCGATCACCACCCGGAGCAGCGCCCTCAGCTGAGGCTCCGTCGCCTGCTCGTCAAGGTGTTGGCGGTTCGCAAGGGCAATGGGACCGACTGGACCCCGGGCCATGGCTGGTGAGAGAAACGTGAACGCACCCAGTGCCAGGTTCGAGGCGTACACACCCGTCGACTGCATCAGAGCTTTCATTCGGTATCGTAGGTTGACTGCGTTCAGAACCATCACTGGCAGCTGCCGGGAGTCTGATGAGGCAATCAGCCTCGTTGTCCACCCTGTAATCACGTCGCCTTCGCTGACGAATGGCTTCTCGTCGCTGGCGTCGGCCGTAGCCACTATTTCTTCCAGAGCACGACGCCTAAGCTTGGCGACGACTTCTTTGGGCATAAAAATGGTCTTTGACTGACAGGCTCCCTGCCATAGCAGATCCCATAGGAAGCGCACAATAAAGATGGCCAACCCAAGACCCTGAAGTCGCTTCGAGGCAATCTTCGATTCTTCCTCTGGTTCCTGGACCTCCGTCTCAGTCGGGGGCTCTGCTGCCGTATAGGTGACATCTTCTCGCGCCCCAAGCAAGGGAAGCACCTCTGCATCTCGGCCTGCCATCACCAGCGACCAGTTCTGCAGCAAGGCCTGAAGGCCCAAGGCGTCCATCAGAGTATGTGGCCACAACAAGGACACAAAGGTCGCATCTGAGAAGGAGACAATGCGGAGTGCTATCTGGGGAATGTCTCCCTTCAAAAGATCGTGCACGTTTGTGGGGTCATCTGCCATCAGGGCAAACTCCTTGAAGTCTTGGGCGCCTGGGTGTATGGTTGGGCTGCCGGTTGGCTTCGGTATTCGTTTAGCCAACGGATGGTCATTGACGCTCATGTCTATCCTCTCATGGGTGTACTTCACAGCAGGTCTTTCAGGAGTAAACGTCCTAGGGACATATATCTCAAGCCGTTTCTGATCCTATCTTGACCGTTAGTATAAGATAAGTCTTAACACCTGATGTAAAACTTACATTTAGCCTGAGTCGACCACCAAACTTTCTCCAGTCCCCAATCTCAAAGAGCCTCGTCAGAGACGAATGTAGCATCTCAGGTTCGAGAACATCGTTGAAACAAAAGGTCCAGCTCAGCATGATGTCTCGGTACACCTTTGTGTCATCCATGAGAGACGTGGGGTAGACATCGTCTCCTTCAACCTCTGGCGGCTGATTTCGTCGCAAATCGGCCCCAAAAAGCTTTCGGATGGCATCCATGGATTTGGTTGTAATGCAAGAGACAAGACGCTTGTTCTACCACGAATTTTGGGACCCTGCGCTCTTTTTATCGCCGTTAACGTGGGGTTACAGCGTCTAGATTTCCACCTCTATGATAGGCCTCTAATGATAGCCTAGTTAACGTTAGGTATCTTGAGATACTCTGGTATGGCGAGACTGTTAGCCGGGGACCTAATAATCGCATCCTCGCCAGTGGAATACTTTACTACAGTAAAGGTATCACTAACTGACGGAGGTAGCAATACATTGCTAGTGGGTGTTCGTTGAACATTTCTAACCCCTTATGGCCTGTAGCATCGTTTAACCTCAATCAGCTTACGGTAGCATCGACTCCGTAGTGCTGACCTGCTAGGCCTGCGCCGCCGCCCTACGCCACCCTACAGTACAGAGTAGTGAAACAAGACTTCGCTTCGAGGTTGGGCTGCTGTCTGGTATGATCATCGCCGCGATCACCAATTGTAGTAAATGGTTGTTGCCAAATAAGGCCAGGTATTAGCTAGTTACTGGCATCATGGGTAAGTTATTTGAATCCGTTTGCGTCTAGATGCGAGGTCCATCTGTGCCCCGGTAATCCCGGGACCGTGAAGCTTCCCCCAAGCTTTTAATCCTGGCATGCGGATGGGGAATACAACCTAACATTAGTACTCCGTAACGTTAACTACTGCCTAGCAAATTGGGAGTTCTGGCTATGAATCAACCTGACTTCTAATGACCTGGGTCAAATGTTTGTTTGTACACAACTCTGCAGGTTTCGGGCAATCCCATCTGTGATATTACCCAGCCCTTCGCCTTATCCTTAACTCGCATAACCCTTCCCATCAAATCTTCAAGAACTTATCAATGTCGACTCTCTGGAAATAGCTCACATGATTAAACTCAAGCCAATACTGCGCCATCCGGTCATGGCTGATTAGCAGAAGCTGGCTGTCGATGTATGTATCTGTAGGGCTAGTTAGCGTGAAAGACTATGTAAATGACTCCCAACTCAGCAAGAAGGGCCTTACCTTCTACAAAGCCAGTGTCAGCTACATGTCCTCTGCTGCGCACTATCCTGGCGCCGGAGAACAATGGATCATCTGCAATCTTGACCAAGCCGTCTGGCCCAAGGTCATCGGCTATAAATGTAGGTTCGCCACGGGGCACATTCGGGTCGCCCGTGAGCTTTATGGCCTCGAGTCTCCCTCTGTGAGTTCGAGCCTCAGCTCTCCGCTCTTCCCAGTTCTCGTCGGTTTCGTCTGCCCGGCGCACAATGCCGAGCTCTTCATCTGTCATATGGGGGTCATCTGGCTGGTGAACGAGTAGAAACTCGGGACCGTGGGTGCTGTAGTCACCAACCCAAATTCCCCTCCAAGGTTTCAGGAGCGTTGGGGTGTATAACTTGGCATCGACCGTTGAGAATGTGGAAACTTCTTCACTTGAGTATAAGCCAATTGTGCGATGAATTCGCACGGGCTGAAATCTATGCAGAGGGTTCATTATGCGAGCCCCCCTCTCTATCCAGTGACGAAGCCGGAAGGCGTTATCTGAAACCTCTGCCCGCCTTTGGGGTCGGTCCATGGGGCCTAGGGTCACCTCTTCACCACCAGCGACACGTTGATCGGAAGGTATAGCAGGAGGTGGCCATATGTTACCGTAAGGAAAATCAGAGACCGGCTCTAGATTACTTTGTGCATCGTCCGCACTCAAAGGGCGGGCGAGTAGAAAATTGGTATAGGTGCCTTCGAGTCGATACTCTAGCATCATGGGGATATCTTCGGCAAAGGGGTTATCTTCGGCTGGGCTTGATAACTCTTTACGCATTCTGTCCTCTCCTAAGCGGAACTGAATCTCAGGCTTATCAAGATGCAGCATGACTTCTGGATTGAACTCGTGAATCTGTACCTGCGGATGACCTGGCCAATCTTGCATCAGCATATTAGTCCTTCTCGCTAGTAGACGGTAGCCCTCAATGCACCCACGACGAGGGTCGTAGCGAACGATAATGAGTTTCCCAGCAAGTCCATGATCGCAAAACCATATCTTTTGTCGCGGGAGAAACCAGAAACGGTCATGTGCGGCGTAAAGCTCACGATAAGTAGAGCATGGCGCGGGACTCGTCAAAGTCACGCCGGGGACGTTTTCCTGGACCAACGGATACCAAAGAACATCGGATAGGGCGTGACGGCGTAGATTTTTACATGTGGCGGATATAGTTGCGAGATCATAGGGGGAGAATTGCGAAAGGATAGTATCGATGAGCTCAGGGGGAAGGTTGAGAAGCATGGAGCCATGGAGAGCTGGTATTGTACCGCTAGGTTCTTCGGGTCTTGCAACGTCTGAGAGAGCTCCCTCAGATGACGACTGGCGTGAGGGCGAAGCTGAAGATTGAACCTCTGGACTTAGTGCCGAGTCCTGGCCCTCAATGGAATTTGACATCTTGTGTGCGATGGCGATATGTTGGTGAGAAAGAAGTTGTCGTCATCGATGGATAAGACGTTACAGATGGTGTCGTTCAGGGTCTTGAGTGAGCTCAACGCGAGAGTATCAGGTACCGAGACGATGCCAGCTCGGGTAGAATAAAGGAGCCTTTCAATACCCAAGATGCGGTCGAAGTTGAAGGATGAAGAGTCAAAGTTGTCTCCTGGCATATGTGGGCGTTAATAATACGCATTTGGCGGGGCAAGAGCGAACAAACGTGGATTAAATGGAACTGCCGTTTGACACCCGGGTAGGTACCTAACTGAATAGTCCCGTCTGGATGTCCTTTCATCCATCACATTACAATAACGTTCAATGGATATGAAGTTGATAGTCCATAGCTCGCCCTAATGCAAAAAGATCCGCATTTCAGTCTGGTCAAAGAGCATAGAAAAGTCACCTTATGGGTTGATGTTGTTCTGGCTGTCTAGCTCTACCTACAGTGCAGGCACATGTCTAGGTTATTCATCACGACAACACCGGAATAACAATACAAGCAGTTAGAAAACAGGCAGAGAAACACCCAATTTCGTAAATAAGTACCTATGGTTAAGCTTGTCACTTTATTCACATAATCTAGAGAGGAGAAAGCTCAGTGGCTTTGCTGTTCTCAAGGTCCGGTTGTGGAGACGCCCGCTGACGCCTTAAGCATTGGTACGTACCTAGCATAGTAGTCAGGTAGTACCTTAGGTACCAAGACCCTTTGGATCAAAACACCAAGATTTGCCTCTGGGATCAGGTTATCTTACAACCTTTCATAACTCACAACGTCTTTCTTCTCATTTCATCCAATAGACTTCTCACTGGATTCAAATAAACGCTTGCCAAGATCCTGAATTGCTGCTTTGCTGGCAGCTGTCCATCACAACATCGTCATCCGGCAGACGACGTCATCCCGAGGCTCATCACCACTGCGAATACCTTCATCTTTCGCCTCTTTCATCTCGCAGGTTGCACGTTAATTTCCGTACAATACACATCTATCAAGCCGTCGTAGTATCTTACTATTTTTATCTATCGCGTCCAAGGTCGATCACCTTGATAGCCTATCCATGATGAGCTCACTCCTCCCTATCATCTCGGAGATTCTTCCGATGATGATGCCTGCCACGGCAGACATCACTCGTGCCAAGCAGCTTGAACCATTGCATCCGACTGTCGAAGGTCCCGTCATCGAGCGGCCCGCTGTCGTTGGAAAATGCGACAAGATGTGTGTATCAGGTAAAGTACTCGTGGAAGAAACGTCAAGCTTCAGCAATTACTGGCTTGTTCCTAGGCGTTCTAACTCAACCATAGTCCTCACTATAAGACCTCACTCAGTGACAAGTGTCCGTCACAACAGCGAACAAGGTATTCCCTCCACTCCTCGAGTGCAGAGCTCGGGCTAACTCTTGAATAGATGCTATCTTCTACGCTGTTTCTGGAAACGGGGTTCTCATAGTCAACGAGGCAGTAGGCTCAGATCTGAAGCACCACGAGCTCTCTCCCGGTGATTTTGCCTTTGTACCAGCCTGGACCGAGCACCAGGTTAAGAACGACACCGACCAAGACGTCGTGTGGCTCGTCATCCACAGTGGACCGAGTCCCATCCGCGCCGACTTGGCCGACTGGGGTGGCGATGTGATCATGACGCGCGACTGAAGCGCTATTAGATAATATGTCCTCACCACGCATGGTGATGTCTATTGGGTATTTCCTATGGGATGCGGCTACGGCGATGCCGGCTCCCGTATATCGCATCGGGATCTAATCATGTTGACCACACGTTTGCGACTCGGGGGGTCATCAAAGACCTGCGCGTGGTCCAGCTTCGGAAACCTGACAACTTCTACACCTCCGCGCTCTTCAGCGTCAACTCCCAGATATTCAGCAACCGCGGCAGTGTCGACAATGAGATCTCGGCCAGATAGGCTTACGGCGACGTTCCTCTTCAAATTTCCGTCCCTAGAAGCCATCAGTTCCTCCTTCCAGAGGATGTTGTCCCGCCAGAAGAAATGACGCCCCAAGCAGAGCGCAACACCTGGGTCGGTACTCGCGAAATACCATAGCTGCCACTCATTGGCCATTCTGGGCTTGCGTCGAGTGAAGTTGTACGCCACATCAGGGAGGTGCAGCATTATGGTGACAGGGTCGATAAGAATCACAGAAGGAATGCGATGCTGAAAGCTGGTCGAATGGAGCATATGAGCTGTCAGAACAGACCCATAAGAGTGCGATACCAAAGTAAACTTGTCCCAGCAATGGTGCTCCAGAATGGCTGTCATCTGAATAAGGAACTCGGCCTTGTCTGGGATGGCCGAAGTAAGCCGGAAAGAAATTGGCAGTATCTCGATGGCGATGACCCCAACGCTTCCCTCGTCATCGTCGGTCTTGTGAAGCCCCGCGAGGAAACGGACATAAGTCCAAAGTCCGATGCCAATCCCATGGAAGAAGACAACGGGCAACTTGTCCTTGGCAGTGTGAGGACGATGCCAATAGCTTAGCTTGGATGCGGGCGACGTGCGGCCTGGCAGGATCTCTTGTGGCCGTGGAGGAAGGACATGAAGAGCAGAGGATCGGGTGCGCCGATAGAACTGGAAGCCGTGCCAAAGGAAGGCGATGTGGGTGGCTTGGTCAACGAAAAAGACTATCATGTACCAAGCGAGGCCTCGATACGTGGTTTCGATGCTGTCGAGAGTGAGGCGAAGGCTCTTGACATCCCCTCGGCCGTCCTTGAAATTTCGATCAAGTTGTTGTTCAAGGAAACTTATGTATTCCTCAATCTCCTCCTCTATACTCTCGCCATCTTCATCAACCAAGCTAGAGCCAACATCTCTCTCGAAGAAAGCCCAGAGCAGAAACTCCCTCACATTGTCCCGCCGGATGTCATCAGGATCAGCACCTAGAAACCACCACCTCAAGTATAACTCGGGAGAAGAGACGTTCCCAAAGCATCGCTCAAACAGCGCCTTTCGATCTTTGCGCGACATTGGTGGTGGATGGACCGCATCTTGCTTAAGCTGTCTGAGGTACGGCCGGTAGACAAAGACGTAAAAGAGCACTTCAGCTAAAAGAGCGAGCCACAGGACGCACACGGGGATGTATATCCTCTCTGCGGGTAGAAACAGATGTAGTAGAGAAATTGCGATAATGTATACAAGAGGCGCATAGCGAAAGAATGCGACGGAGAGGCGGATAACGATCCATGCGCCAAATGAGGTACCGATCATGAGGCTCTTGATGAACCGGCTCGACCGGGCTTTCAAATTTTAGATTTGGAATAAATGATGTAGAGTCAAGCGTTTTGGTTCAAAAGATGAACAAAGTAAGTTAGATGTGTAAAAGAAGGATGACGCAGCTTTTGGATCCATTCTCTTGTTGGGGTTGGCATGTTGGATCAGCACGTCGGATACTTACAAGGGTCAAGAGATGTTGGCGATGTTGTGGCTGGTGCGCGTCAAGCCACACGCGGTAGTTCGAACGACTTCTGGGATCCACACGGCATTTATCAACGTCTGCCCTCGGAGCAACAACGTCTCAAAGTGAACATTAATTGAGATGTCCAGTTTTAAGCATTTTGCATCGCTATCTGAACTATTTCTTCAATAGAAGATATGATCTAAAGGACAATGAGACGTGATTGGCTCAAGACCTTTGCAGTGATTCACTGTTTCATCCTCTTCTTGTACTTCCATCCATGCCGCAAAGGTTCCACACAGGTAACGATATTAGATGAACCATAGGTAATGCCTGAGCAGTGATTCACTGCTTTTCATATCAGTGAATCAATGCCTTCATTCTTTGCGAGACTAGATCAAGGTACTGGTCTAGACCAATAGCCGATAACGTCAAGCGCAGTGATTGAGGGACCTCCAGAGCCAACTCGGCATATCATGCAACCTGAATAGACATAATGCGGTCATTGCAATGATGGAAACATACTTGAGAGTGATGCAGTATCGACTAACAACGAACCAAATGTGGGCAAAGTCATCAGGGCGTATGCATGTGTAATCGGGATGAACAAATGGGCATATTTGCTTGGCCGAAAGGTCATCTCTCAAGGCTCTCTTCCACGATGATTTTGCAGAAGTACGGGCCCGTACAAAGCAAAGAACAGCGAATCTTGTCATGAGGCGTAAGATGGTAGGATAGGCCAGGGTGAGGTAGTGTGAGGTTGAGGACGGCGCTGTCTGATTGGCCTGGGGCGGGGTCTGTCGTTTCTTGGGAACCCCCGACATAAAGCTCAGCTCCCCCCTCGACCACATTTCTTCTCCTCTTCCCTCCTTCATCCCCCTTCTTGATATCCATCAAGAAATACCCAAGAACCTTTCCCATTCATCCAAGTCACTTAACTTGCATCCATTGATACGCCTTGAGAACCTCTAGAGTCCCACTAGGACCATACATCAATCACTCAGAACCAGCCTCGCGCTCTTCTTCGGTTTGAGCGTTACTGTCCCAACCAGAGACCTGATAGTAATTCCATTGTCGTTGAGAGAATGGCTTCTCATCATACTGGAATGCTGCCCACCACTTCCTCGGCCACACATGGCCATGGCCTGGCTCATGGTCATACCTCACAGTTGAGCCATCGGCAGGCCCAACAAACTGATCGCCAGCCACTAACATCGGCTATTCAGGCCAGACATACTCTCAGAAATGAGTTTGGATATCGTCGCATGGCGAGTATTCCTCATAGAGCTGAGGAAGTCAGTGAACTTGGTGTTGTCCGTGATGGCCAGACATGGCTGTCACCTGGCCATCATAAGACTGCGCACCCTCGACCACTCAGAAGAGAGTGTACTCCACCAAGTATTGAGCCTGAACATGAACTCAATGCAGACCTTAAGTCCCATAAGCGGGCTCGAGTCTCATCCCCCAGCGGTGGCCAAGGTGACTGGCGAGCAGAAGAACAGTCCGCAAGCAACTTGGGGAATGGAAATTTCTTGTGGCCGAGCGTCGCCCATGCCGGCTCATGGTGCCACTTGGCTCCATCAAGTTCCATCGAGATACAGCCGACCCTAATTGATAGAGAGGATATGCTGGCGTGTGAGTGGCATCCAGCGACACCCAGAGAAGCCCGGCTTCCAACGCCAGACTTGGCACCCATGTGCACACACAATGAGTTTTGCTGGTGTTGTCCAAATGATGGACAAGATGAAGACTGGAACGACGAAGAATGCTATATCATTTCGAGGGCAAAGATGGACAGCCAGAGTGAGTTGAGACTCGGCCAGTCAGGGAACATGATGTTCCAAACTTTACTGACATAATGCAGTGATCGAAGCCCTGGGGCATATTGCTCTTACGCGATCTGACGTTTGGGTTGGCAGTGTTCCGCAGGATTAGCGAGAAATCTGCAGCAACGTTGATAGCAAGAAGTGAGACACTCAAATGGCAGACCGGAATGGGAATTTCGCGGATGGACTCAAAATCGTCGAATTTTACGTCTGAAATAGTTAGGTTAGTTCAGTGATCTGATATCTGTTAGCTTTTGGGACAGATCTCCTATTTGACTCGTGATGTGTGGGTGTGAATATATAAGTTGTGATCTCAACGCTCTACGCCGTATAAGAAGCTAGGTATAATTTAAGGTAAGATCCTGACCACTCTAGAAACTCCAAGAAGAAATATGTTAAATGTTTGCAAGCGGGATTCTCGGAGTAAAGTAGCCATCAACAAGGCAGAAGAGAAGGTTGTAGTTGAAGTTGGTGATGCTCGTTAAGAAGAAGGTGGGGCTTGAAAGCTGCCCGTACGGATACAGCCTGAGGCAATGCGACCAAGCTAAGGCAGCAACGCAACCACTTTAGAGTGCGGAATAAAAGCGTCAAGGCCAGCATTGGATTTTTCTTGGCGGTGAGACTGACAGACACAGACACAGACACGTAGTTACGGAAGCACTTATTACAAGGGATCCAACAACAAAAGTCGCGCGGCGGCGGCGGCGGTTAAGAAGCGTATCGCATGAGTAGTCCACTGCCATTACAGCTGTTGCAGCTGGCTCAACCCCACTACTGATTGGCAGGGCAAAGAACCTTTCGAGGCCGCAGCTGGGCTTGTGTCTGCCAGATGATATATGTATGTATATGCATTTTTACACGCCATGACAGCGTAAAATCGACAGGAGCAAGATACGTGAGGCTGTTGATGTGATCGATCCGTTGAGAGAGCCCATGGCGGAGTCGATATTAACTAGTGGCTGCTATTGGGCCCAATGATGGAGTTTTTGGCATGTGCCTCGCGTCATTAACTCCAAGACCATTATCAACGCCACTGCAATTTTATCTTCTGCTTCAGTATAAAAAACAACGACATCGTACAACAAATTTCCCTACATCTAGCGAATCCGTCTTCTCTTACTTGATTAATTCGTGGCGTTAGCCCTGAGATTCACGCAATAACCCAGTCCCATACGTCATTTGCTGTTTGCGGCGTTGCGGATAGTGTTAGAAACATCTCATAGACACGAGCTGTGAAGACGCATTTACAGAGATACACATACAAGGGCGACAAGAATCACACATAGATATGTTGGGAAACTACATCCTACGCATTACTGCGGGCCCTAGCTACGACCAGAGCCAACATGTCGAGGTACCCATCAACACCGCTAAGCCCATCACCATCAAGAGCGACCTCGCAGACATCGAGCTCAACGTTCGCATTCAGGACTACAAGGGCCTGCCTCGAAATTCACCAGCCACCTCTTCTTACTTCTCCTCTGAGCCTCACGCCTACAATCAGGACCAGTACAGCATCGCTTTTCGCTTTACGCCCAAGAAACCCGCCAGCGATGATGGCCCTGGCATCAAGGCCACCAACCTGCAGTTCGGCAATGATTTTGACCATCCCATTCGCGACCGTTTGCCTCCTGGCTTCAACACCGCTATGAGTATAGTCCGTTGGTGGATTGATCCCGGCCTGGACGGTGATGCCTATGCCGATAGGCCACATCTTTACGGACCTGCCCTCAGCTCCTTCAACACCATCCACGTCGGTAAGGGTGAGTTTGACGAATCCAAGGGTGGGCTGTGGTTCGAGGAGGGCGGCGACGAAGCTGGTCTGAAAGCTCGTGAGGATATTGGTGCTCCTCTCCCTGGCAAAGCCCGTATGAAGTGGGCTCTCAGAACGGACAGCAAGGAGAAGTGGGTTTTCGAGTACGACAGAACGTACGGCCTCGACTTTTACAACCCTTACCTCGACTTTTCCAACCTTGCGCTGAAGCTGCCCGGCTTCCAGCTACCCATAATGAAGTACTGGGATGGCCAGGGCCTCAGGTAAGATACGCCCTTCTCCTTATTTTATAGATGTTGGCATGCGCGTCCACTGTGACCTCCGGTCCCGAAGGTCATAAGCGGCGCGTTCTCTATGTGGTCATCTCTCTCACACCTTTTCCGTTCACCCTCGTCTCAGGTCAAGCCAGAGGCACTCACACCAGCTCAGATACGTACTGCGGAACAAAGAAACCGAGGACACATACCTCGTCGTCCTTTTCACGCTGTACCACAAAGACTACGTCAACGAGGACGGTTCTCTCAAGGAGGGCGCGCAAGAGTCGCTGCTCGACCAACGCCAGGGCCCGGTTCTGGAGGATGACGCCGATTTTGATGGTGATGGGGTAATCAAGGCGGCGAGCGAGAAGTTTGGACCTAAGGTTAGTGAGAATGGAGGTGAGAAGACGAGTGCGGACGACGTTGACTGAGGGATGTACACTGAGGCTGGGAGCTCGGGAAATACCCGAAACTCGGAAACATACCCGAAAGTCATAGGTCTCGTGGCCCGTAACTATGCTGGGTTCAAATCTTATTTTAATGGTGTATTGGCTCAGTCTAAATCCCGGTTGTATCCGATTTCCAAATTTATACGGAGTGCCCGGAGTGTTAGTCACTTTTTGTAGAAGCTCGCTGATATATGGCGGTGAGCAGACATTGAGAGAGGTTAGTAGTTAAATCTGAATTCTTCTTTCTTGAAACAGTAGGAATGGGGGGCCTTTTCATGTTATCTACGCTCTCTTCTTGGAGTAGTCCAGAGGGAAAGCGAGGGGTGTGATGGCCGGATCATGGGCATCAGCTGACACATCACGTGCACTTCAAGTTCTCGTTTGCTAGCTTCCAACCTCTCAACGCAGTCGACTTCAACTTAACAGCCTTGGTTAGGAATCACTTGAGCCCGTTCTTCATCCCCGCAGTTATCCCTGCACTCGAGCACTCCATGCATCTCCGCACAAATTCTTGTCGCAATGCGAAGTGGTGGGGAAATTCACTGTGCCGCAGCCCATTATCAGTATCTCTCACCAGATTCGCAATCTAACTAACTAAGATCTTCGCGGCCGAGATACGTAGCCGGTAATAGTCGGGCATATCTCACCCTTTTGACCCTCGTTCCCAGGGATGCCAAGCGAACTGCCTGGATTTCTAGGAATGACGGCACCAACGAGAGCCTCCCGCCCAGATCTTGCTCGATGATCGCCCCGTCTCTATTATCCTCGGGGGCAGCGACCGAACTGTATGTACCAACAAATACCGACCTTGTCACCGGGGCCAAGACGGGCCTAACCGGTTGGCGTCCATGGCGCCGTCACTAGCAGCACCTCCGTCTTAATCCCGAGCCTCACAGCCGGGACGAGAAGGTGTTCAACTTATCATTGCGGTAAGAGATCCCGCACCTTGATGCAGTTGTCACTGTCACACGTGGAGAACCAGCACAACCCCTGCTGAAAGACAAAATCGAATACAGTTGTTGACCATTCGGCCTCGAACTACAGAGCACACCGGACAGCTAACGTTGCTCACTCTAAGCTTGGGTGTCGATCACTTCGTAGCCTCGGGTCCGAAGTGCCGTGCGACGGGCGTTTAACAACAGCTCTTTGATCCCGGGTCGCACACATGGGGTTCTTACCAACGGCACCGCTTTGGAAGCACAAAAAGTCCACTAGCGTGGCTCGGCATCGAATCGTGAGCCCTGACACCTCATTCCAACGTGGAGAGGGCGGATCCTTTGCCAAGGGCTTATTATTTCCGTTGAGATCCCGTCTTCTTTCCTCATCTCCTTGATAATGCCGGGGTTTGTACCCCCCGAGAATGGAGCACTGCATTTTTCACCTTTCTCTTTACTTGGTGCTTTCAACTCCTTTCTCCCGAGTTCCTGGCAAACCAGCACTGTCTTGTTGTAACCCAGCCCTCGACAGCCATCTTGGGCTTCAAACACCGAGGATCCAAGTATAAACGAGCTCACACAAGCGGGAACGGTTACAGGCATGGCACAAAACTCCGAGCCACGTTACAATGGAGGTGTTTCGGGCCAAGACTTGGGTAATCTCGAGATCACTGTCGATGGAACTCGTACGCCAAACACAACCCAGTCAAAACTCGACAGCAACGAGCCTATCGTCTATCGCTACCTGGCCTTTGATACCGTCTTACCTACACTACCTCGGCCACAAGACATAGGCCTTGCCGAAACCCAGGAAATTCCAGCAGGCCCTGATCTTAGACCATACGCTTCGCCCTTCACAATACCACAGGCACAGAAATATGTCTTGCTCATACTGTCGTGCGTCGCTACGATGCTTACTGCATATACTGCAGGCGCATACTCACCTCCATCACGCGCCATAGCCAAGGATCTGGGTGTGAGCCACATTGCCAGCCTTGTTGGCATCACGACCTTCTGTATAGGATTTGCTATTGCCCCCATGGCCCTAGCACCGATCTCCGAGATCTGGGGTCGTCGACCCGTCTTTATTATCGCCGGTTTTGTCTATGTCATCTTTCAAGCGGCCTGCTCTGCCGTGACAAGCCTTGCTGGGATGCTGGTTACCCGCTTCTTTGTCGGAGCTGGCAGCTCAGTCTTCAGTTCCGTCGTAGGAGGAGTCATTGCGGATCTGTGGGGGAAAGAGGAGCGGAATACTCCAATGGCGCTTTTCAGCGGCTCCGTGCTCTTCGGCACCGGTGCTGGCCCGTTGGTCTCGGCTGCTTTTGTCCATCGCCTCTCAGATGATACACTTGCGTGGAAGTGGTCGTTTTGGCATCAGGTCATTATGGATGGGCTATTACTGGTTGCCATCTTATTTCTTTTCAAGGAGACCCGGGCATCTGTGTTGCTGTCACGGAAAGCCAAGAAGCTGAACAAGTGGTACGAGAAGCTAGAAGAGGCCGGGGCCTATGGTGTCTGGGTCGTGGATGTTGAAGAAGAGACAAGCGCTAGTTCCTCCACGTCGACAATCAAGACCATGCCTGGGCACCTTACGGAACTGGAGTATAATGTCGGCAATCAGCCACGGAAGAGCCGTCTCCAGCGAATTCGGTGGGTGGTCAAAGAAGACGAGCAACGACCGCCACTGGCCAAGATGATCTCGACCTCGATTCAACGCCCCTTCCACCTCTTATTTACAGAGCCTGTGGTGTTTTTCTTCTCCCTCTGGGCTGCGTTCTCCTGGGGCATCCTATACCTGTCGTTTGCAGTCGCTGGTTACCTATACTCGGACAACTTTGACTTGTCTAGCCGATTCTACATCGCCATGATGTCGTCGGCCATAGTTGCCACGGTGGCGGGAATTCTGCAGGAAAACTTACTCCGGAATCCCTTGTGGCAGGGGCAACTTGACGAGAAGCCTACATCGCGGTTCTGGCAGTTCATGAGGAAGCATTTTCCCGCCGATGCCCCCGAGGCGCGGCTATACTTTGCTTGCATCACATCTCTTCTGCTTCCCGCTGGATTGTTCGTCGCCTTTCTGAGCCCAAGCAGCACAAGCAGCTACACCCAAGCCATCGGAATCGGCTTTGCAACCTGGGGCATCTTCTCGGTCTATCTGGCGACGTTTAACTACCTCGCAGATACGTACCACCAGTATGCCTCTTCGGCACTCGCAGCACAGAGCTTTTGCCGTAACATGCTGGGCGGTGCATTTCCCGTGATCACAGCCATCATGTTTGGAAATCTTGGGACGAGGAACGCCGGCGGTCTCCTGGGCGGTATTGCCGCTGGACTGACGCTCATACCCTGGGTGCTGATGATATTCGGAGAGAGAATTCGGTCGAGGAGCAGCTTTGCGATTGTAAGTGTCAGCGTCTTGAGTCTGAGTGCAAAAGCTAACTTTTTGCAGTCTCTGCAGAAATAACATGGGGACGTTGAGCGGCTGAGGAGCTCAAGCGAAGGTTCTTGGGCTGCTGATGTGCGTAGTGTCGACGGGTATACCAACGCACGAAGCAAAAGTGAGCTCCAGCGTGTAGAGCCTTAACAGCATGAGCAGCCTTTGTCGAATGTTTTCACGTTCAATCCTTGGACGTGCACGGCTTATGATAATGATATAATGAACTATACACATTGCTACTTCCATAGACGTTTCCAATGTACATACGTGTCTCAATCCAAGGTTCAGAGTGTCGTGGCAGCATCCTTAGTGAGGACTTTCCTTTTCTTCTTCCCCTTACCCTTGCCGTACTTGTCAATGAATCTCATGACCCTCTTTTTGTCCGCGCTGCCCTCGTCCGCTTCTTTGCGCATCTGCTCGCATGTCCGCTCAGACAGGCTAGTTCCCGTCCTCGCAACAGGGTTCAACATCCGTTGCAGATCGCCCACGATGAGCGGGAGGCTAGACTTGCCTTCTGCGTCGAGGACAGGCGGAGGAAGTTGGACACAGCCCTCCCAGCGACGGAGTGCAAGAGGCAAACCTGTAACTGGGGGGCCATCCTGCTCGTCTAGCGCAACGTAGCCATCGCCGATATCGACGTATGATCTTTGACCACTGAGTTTAGGCCATATTGTCGAAGGTGCTACACGATAGGTGTGTCGCTCGGGGTCACTCTTTGCGTCCGGAAAGAGGGTGTTGATGAAGCGGGCCGTGTACGTCTCACCGAATCCACACATCCGGATAGAGTCGAGCCGTCCTTTGAGTCGGAGTATATGATTGCAGATTAAGAGGTATGTGTCGGGGCAGTAATCTTGGGCGGGTAAAGGAGAGGGCAGGGAGGGACTCGCTGTGTCGAGTCGGAGACCTGGACTCATCAGAGGCTCCGAGTCGTCTGCAGAAGAACCCATTTCAATCTGGCGTACAAGTCGGTCTGTGGAAGCTTGGGCTTCTTGAAGTCCTGGAGACCGAAGCCTTGAATCTTCCCACGAACACGCGCGCTCTGACTTTTGGCTCCTGCGGCTGTAGTTGCTCGCGCCGCTGGATCGTCCGGTGACGGATCTCGCCTGTGAAGCGGCGCGTCTTCCGTAGAATCGTCGACAGAGGAGGACCAGACTCTCCAGCGGACAGGACTTGCTGCGCCTCATCTGCGAGTCGACAAACTTGTGGAGCAGTTCCTCAATATGTTCGACGTTGGGCAAAAGCCCAGACGCTCCTGGTTCTGGACCGCAGCCGAGATGCGTCATGTCAATCTCAACGGCAATATTCTGCGCGTATACTCCGTATTTATTCAGCCATGTCGTAGCAAGGGGATTGATCCTTGGTCCAACAAACGGGGAAAACACAGCGTGAAGAGGCGTCGTGAGAAGAAACGCCACGAAAACGTCTGCTCGAAAGGCAAACGATACATTGAGATATGGCGCCAAAGAGAGGAGGGTACAGGATGGATGAGAAAAGTCTTGGGTGCGCCAGACATCGCGGTTAAAGGTGCTTTTGTTCAAGGTGAGAGGCTTGTCGGCGCTTGGGAGGAGCAACTGGCAGATGCGGAAGCGGACATTATCTGGGAGACGGAAGTATCCTGATTGAGATCTCTGGCGAGCATGATCTTGGAAGAACTGGGTCAGGGTATCTTGAAAACGGTCACTTTTGACGTGGTCGTAGTCATGTCTGTGATAGACGGCGTCAAGAGTGCGATCCCACGGCGGAAAACATTGACGATAGGGACCCGAGGACGGGGTGTTCAACGTCCGGATCTCGAGGGATCGTGGCGTCGTAGGATGTGAAGATGGGCCTGAAGCAGCCTGGGGGTTAGATAGACTCCTCGCGCGGGCTTTTGCAGCGTCGCCTGGTACGTTTGTAAGTACAGCATCAGGAGATAACAGGGTAGAAATGTACACACTCATCCTCAGGGCGCCCAGACGTTGGGATAGCTTATTTCCCTGTTTCCTTACCGAGCCGACGCGTCGCAACAGTGAAGTTGTTGATGCGGAGGGGGAGAGGGATATCGACAGTGACGGCGATGGAGAGGGCGAGGCAGAGTCATCTTTGTCTGGGCTGCCCATTGTTTGCTATCACTGTTTCAACACTGCCACTTCCAGACGGTCTCTATAGTTCCTTTGTCTCATCTGCAATTCTTTATCGACCCCAAGCTGGTTACGATATATGTGTTGTGGTTCTTTGGAAGCTGCTACCATGACTCGGTTTCTCGCGGATGCAGCCGCGTTGCCGAGTAATCCGACTTTGAGTTTCCATCCAGGAGAACACGTTTTAGCCGTGATATGCTTTTCCCAACCCTTGGATAACACAGTTTGAGGACTCTATCTCCGATGTTTTGCTTTGACCTCGTGTATGCGTCTAGTTTTGATACGACAGGCTCTTATCGAATAGTAAAGGTCAGTTAGGAACTCTCTTGGCAGCAAAAGAGCTGCGGGATGGAACCTTTGTCTGCGAGGTTCAGGTATGTCTTGATAAAGAGCCTTTTGGTCAAGCTGCATGCAGGTATCAGAACATAATAAATAACAATGGCCTGTCCTGCTGTTCTCTTCTCTGCTGAAAATCCCACTGAAAAACAACTACAACTTCTGTTATCACCGTCAGATAATCATCCTCCAGCCATGGATGAACTAGACTCGAAAGCACTCGGCCAGCTCCTGCGAGACCTGTCCAACAACATGTCTGCCACTTACAGCCGCACCCAAACCCTCGCCGTGAACCCCCTCGATCTCCGCACGTACATCTTCGCCTACGCCATCCTCGGCCTCATGATCGCCGCCTTTGCCTGCATGATCATCGTCGACATGGTCCGCAAGCACCGCACGGGCGAGCTCCAAGAAACAGGCGCCAACCTGCTCAACCTGTTCATCCTCATGCTGAAGCTGCCGTTCCTGCTCTTCTCCCGGCAGAACTTGGCCGTCGTGTGGATCTGGTTCACGGATCTGTTCCGGAAAGAGGAGAACAAGAGACGCGGGAAGAGAAAGGAGGCTATCAAGCTCGACAGGGAGTTTGATAGCGTCGCTGTCATAGAGCGACTCGGAGGAAAGACGTCTTCTTCGGGGACAGATTCCTTGGCCAAGCCGGATCCGGGGCCGGAGCTGCCTGTTATTGGAGAATCGGACTTTGTGGTTACTCCTGTTCATGGGCTGGGAGGAAATGGCATATTTTCTGGGTCGGAAAAGGATCTTGAAAAGGGCGAGAGTCCTACTACCGACAAGGTGGCGAAGAAGGAGTAGTTTTGCAGTGAGGGTGGGCGTTTGGCGTCGAGCGCATCGTTGGAAGGGTGTGTTGTGTCTGGGAAGTGCATCTAAGCATATGATCAGCAGCGTCTCATGTACTGACTGTGCTTTGCAATTGAGAAGCAGAGAAATATCGTTACAGGGTTTGGTCATAGGGTTTTTGCTCAGTCTGCATGTTTGTCACCGAGTGCCACGAACATCGTTTGTCGTTGGAAGAGAGAATGCATCGAGTTTATAAATCTTGTGCAGCTACCTTGCTTGTTATGATCAGAAATTGGGCCATCCATCTTTTTGGCCGTCTAACACTCACTTACACCAAATGCTTCCCCTCAGACCCCCCTTCTAGCCTCAGCCCTCTGCTTTCTAATCGTCGTGCTACTAATCTTTGCCGCAAAATCCTCCGTCTTGCTAACATCGCCGTCCTCAACCTCGGTTGCATCCAGCACGTCAATCTCAAACACCTCAAGCGGCTTCCATCCCTTATCCAGCCTACGCTGATTGATCGCCTCGCCTCCCCCTCTGGTCTCGGCAGAGACGACGATGGCTTCGCAGGCCTCTTCGTGGATGGGCGGGCCGAACGGATCGCGGATCGCAACGCATCGGACCACAACCCTGCCGTTACGCAACGTGGCGATGAGCTCGTCGTCTTTGGATGTTGTGGGCAGTGATGTAGCCGTGGTGTCATACTCTAGGAGAGTGCACAGAAAGGATAGAACTGTTTCGGCGCGATGAGTCCAGGGCTGAAGCTCGTCGGCGTACTTCTTCTTGGAGAGGAGTTCGTCCGCGGATATGCCCACGATGAGGGTGCACGTCTGATCCGAATCTTCTCTGGGAATGGAGAGGAGAAGTAGTGAAGCGTGGAGAAGGAGTTTGTGACCCGGGTGTAGATGATCAAACGTCCCTCCTAGACAAACCGAGTTAAAGGGCTGTTGAACGGATGATTCAGGTCCTTCAAGTTCTTTCAAGCTGATGCCGCCCTCGATAGCGACCAGTTGGCTCTGCGTAAACGTCTGCTTCCCCTCGGCGTACTTGAGGAACGAAGATAGCAGCTCATAGCCCGTCTCACAGCTGGGGTGATACACCGTCTTCCACGGCCTCACCTTTGACGCAAACGCCGCCAGGTCCAAAACAGCCGTGGAATTCGCTTCATGTTTCCCATCAAAGTCTGGCTCATACCGCGCCCCTCGCTGATGATCAACCAGCACAATCCTCACATCGACACTGCCCGGCCCAGCACCGACGTCTAGCGGAATATCCTCCTTTGCGCATATGACGGACACGAGCGTGTAGAGGCCCGCTAGAATGGATTGCGACGTTGACCAGTATATCAGTCTGGAACGGCCGCTGCCTCTCAGGATTGGGAGGGAGAGGCCAATGATGAGGGTCTGCGGCGAGGGTGATGGCTTGAGCTTGAGAAGGACTGAGGTGATGGGGTCGCGGTAGGCGGCTGAGAGGTTGATGGGTGATGGGGGGGATGGAGGTGAGGGCAGGAGGAGGAGTGAAGGTGTGGATGGCATGGTCTGTTGGCGGGTAGAAAGTAAATAATTGAGTGAAACAACTGATTTAAGAATTAGAATCAGAATCTACATAGAATAGTCGGAATAGCTTAGGTTATCATGCGTGAGTAAGAGATGCGAGATGGTGATACCGTTTCATGGTGGAGTAGTGAAACCGAGGCCTACCCCGCTATCATTATTACGTGTATCTGCATGCATCCAACAGACGGATGTGAACAGCTAGTTGACTAGATTCTGACTTGAGATGAGAAGTAGGGACAATGACAATGCGATATGCTAGTGAATTTATGTGAAATATAACCGAAGATCTCAGTCAACACCGTAATCTTGACATGATCCACGGAGGATGAGTGAGAGTGTGCCAAGTCGACGTCTTGATGCCGTATATTTCTATCATAGGGTATCACGAAATATTTCTGTATATGCAACCGTTATATAACTTCCTTGGCCTTCGATACAGGCTCTTGTAAGTATCGTCAAGGTCACTGGCGTTTACGCCCTGACTCTTACCATGCAATCGAGTGACGCCCTACTAGAGCCTCTCTTCCTCCTTGACGCGATCATATGGATCAACCTCTTCAGGTCTCCGAGTTCTGGGCGCTCGATCACATGGCTCGGCTTGTAGGTTGCTGTGGTGTGTGCTGTATCATTACAGTAAGTGTTTACTTGGACTTTGCCTTTTCAGCCTGTGCCTGCTCGTAGATCCAGTCGTTCAGGCCAGCGCGATTTCTAAGTCGCAGAGTCAGCACTATATCTTCCAATGCGCGACCAGACGCTTCTTACCGTGCAATTTCGACAGCGTAGAACTGCATACGAGGCACTTCCGACTATTAGTAAAGATCTTGCCAGCATGTAGCGCCGTACGTACCAAAGATTGTGGTGTGCTCCTCGTACTCGACCTTGGGGCTGTTTCGGACCATGGTACCGAAGTTGTAGTCGTCCACCGTCTTCTCGTAAGTCATCATGAACTTGCGCCATCGCTCCTTGCCGGCCTTGCTCTTCATCTCGTCCTCATTGATGGTGGCGGCAGGGTCGAACTCGGGGAAGGCCTCGTTGAGGTGGGCGAGGATGTCGTCGTCGATCTTGGTCAGTCTCAGGGCGGAGCCCTTGACCTTTTCGAGGATAGACCAGTAAGTCTGCATATGCTGGACGACTTTGACGGCGAACTGCTTCTCGATCTGAGGGCCGAGAATTAGTCGACCAGTTTGGCCAGCTTTAGTCGAATGTAAAGACTTACATCCTCGTTGTTCTGGGCATTCTCGGCGTCAAAGTTCTTGGGCACGGGGCCGCCGGACATGCTCTCGAGAGGATCCATCGTGTATGGTTTGTTTATGAAGTTTTTCGGGAGAGATCAACAGGTGGGATTGCTGGTAGTGGGAAGCTGTTTTTGAGGTTGTCGTCAGGCAAAAATTGAACGTGGGGCAATGATGATGGAGGGGCAGCCACGAAAAAGAAAGTGGGCGGATGATATCAGCGCAAAGTGCATGCGCCTATTAGTACTGTACGTTTGCACTGTAAGTATAGTGCCTGCTCGAACTTGGTGGATGCTTCGTCTCCGATTCTATAACAAGCATTTCCAATGTTTGGACAACACTTTGCGTCACCAAACATTAGGATAATATTCAGGCAATTGGGCAAGCCCTGATCAGGAGTAAAGGGGCGTGTTGAACGCGGTCAGCCTAACAAACGCTTTGGTCCTCTGAATACCATCGTGCGCGAGCATATGCCCATCAGCGGAATGGTTTCTGCGCACTCTGGCAGAACCACGATGCAGAATGCCTTCCTTCATCGACCAGAACGGCCTTCAGATCGTCCAAAATATCGCCACTCACTCATCATCACAGGTAGGTGCTCAAGCAAGGGGTAATACGAGGCCTCGTGGCGACGACCCTCCCCGTTAACGGATCGTCGGATTCTCCAAGGACCCGATATCAAGACGCAAACATGATGCCTCAAGCTCTAATGTAGCCGGCGTGGCGACCTCGGGAATCAAAAGAGCCCGTTATTTGAGAGATTCCAGGGGTTGTTTTTCGTTGGCTGTGAACAATATGAAGCCGCCCACCAAGAACAATACTAAAGCGCCTTTGCCCGTCAGTGCGCGGTAGCCTCACCAGCCATGCATCTCTTGGCTGTATATCCTTTTGATATTGTTCTTTGTCCTCTACCAACTGACTGACAAATGTGCCTCGTCCTTCACCTTTTAGGCCATTTCCTATAATGCTTCAACTCTTCATGTCTTTCCTCACTCTAGACTTTAATCCAGGCTGAGCTGGCAGTCCTTCTCAACCTCCTAGTCTACTCGACACAGATGCAGTCAACTGTTACCATGGACACCCAGGCACCTCCCAGCAGTTCCGAGGCTCCTGGTCCCAATGCTGTCGCTGAGTTCCCTCAGCAGCAGGCTGCCAAGTCGTCCTGGAGCCAGCTCTTCCTCTTCACCAGGAAACCTCATACTGGCGCCCTCGTCGCGGCCTTCATAGCCTCTGCTTTCACGGCCGGCTTCAAGACTGTTCTCGCCATCATCCTCGGAAAGGTTTTCGATATCATCGCGGCCTTTGGAAATGGATCTGTCGATAGCTCCGACACCTTGTCCGATATCTCCAAGTGGTCTCTTGTTCTCCTCGGTCTCGGCATCGGCAATTTGATCGCTAGCACCGCATTCCTCGCTCTCTGGGTCATTTTCGGAGAGTTACAAGCCATGAGTGTCCGTAGAGATATCTTCAAGAGTCTCTTATCAAAGGACATGTCCTGGTTTGACTCCCAGACTGAGGGTATATCCAGTCTCCTTGTACGGATTCAAACGTAAGGACCATGCATCTCCCCACCATGCCTTATGCTGATCACTTGAAACAGACAAACTCGAGAGCTTCAGCTTGCAACATCTCAAGTGCTCGGTCTCCTCGTCTGCGACATCATCACATCCCTTGCTTCGCTTGGCATCGCCCTGTATTACTCGTGGAAACTAACATTAGTACTACTGGCAACACTACCTATCTCGGCCATCATCCTCTCTCTCGCAACCAAGAGGCTCGAGCCCGCAATTCAGTCTCAAAAACGTGAATTAGCCACCGCCTCAAAGTTTGCTGTCGCCTCCGTAACAGCCATTGATCTCGTCAAGGTTTTTAATGGATATGATCAGGAGGTATGGCAATACTATCCCGCCATCAAGACTGCAGCAAAGCATTATCTCATCCAAGCACAATGCAACGCATTCCAAATGGGTTACGTCGCCTTCTGGGTTGTCGCCATGTTTGTGGTCGGCTTTTGGTATGGCGTTGTGCTTGTTAACGATGGCCTCCCACCGGGTCATGTCTTGACCACGTTCTACGCCACCCTAGCATCATTTCAAGGTATCGAGGCTTTGATGCCACAGTGGCTAGTCATTGCAAAGGGCATGTCGGCGGGCGGTTTCCTCTCAAATATTATTTCGCTTTCGAATCATGGATCCTTGGTCAAACCTATGACGGGCTCATTGAGGCCTCAGAGTTGTACCGGCGACGTTGAACTATGTGATGTAAGTCTCTTTGCTCGGTCCAATTTTGCTAGTAACCGACGTCCTAACTTGTCTAGGTGAGCTTTGCATATCCTTCGAATCCAAGTCGCAATGTGCTCAATCGGTCAAACTTCTTCTTTCCTGCCGGCGAATTGACCTTTATCGTTGGGAGGAGCGGATCCGGCAAGAGTACGTTGGGTAACCTCATGGTCGGATTGTATGAACCTTTGAGCGGCGAGGTCCAAGTCGATAACCAGCCCCTGAGGATACTCGATAGGCAATGGGTACGGGAGAACGTCACCTTGATACAGCAATCCAGCGTTCTCTTCAATGAGACATTCTACAAGAATGTCGCTTTTGGGCATCCCGACCCCGATGAAGTAAAGCGATCCGAGGTGATGAGTGCCTGCGACGCAGCTCTCCTTCAATCCACCTTGGCAGCCCTTCCAGAAGGTCTTGACACCAATGTTGGAGCGGACGGATACAACTTGAGCGGTGGACAGAAGCAGAGACTAGCACTGGCCAGAGCTCGACTTCGAGACCCTCCTGTACTCATCCTTGATGAAGTTACGAGTGGCCTGGATCAGGTTAGCCGTGCCCTGATCATGGATGCAATCCGCGACTGGCGGCGCGGCAAGACAACAATTATCATCACGCATGATGTCGCTCAGATTGGGGATGACGATTTTGTCTATGTGATGGATAACGCATCTCTCGTGCAAGAAGGCTTTAGGCGGGACCTGGACAACAAGAGAGACGGCGTTTTTGCTACTCTGGCGTCCATCGTGCCAGCGGATCCCTCAGACGCACCGGAGATCCTCGTCACGTCTCCGGATACTCCCATGTCACCCTTATTCCCCCTCCCAGCCCGGGCATCGAGGGTGTCGCAGTTCTTCGTGGAAGAGTTAGAGAGGAACTCCCTCAGCGCAGCCCCAGTCCTGACTCGGCGTATCTCACTCGGAGCAAGCACGGCAGCCGCTTTTCGCATCAAGACAGCTCAGATCTGGGATTCAGACACTCCGCCAGAGCGGCCAAAGACAGCGGATGCGAGCTCCTCGGGGCCGTATTACGAAAAGCACAGCATTGCACTCCGCAGCCAGAGCAGCATAGAGGCTATGGAGACATCAGGGACATTGGAGCCAGCCAGTGAAGAGCTGCCTTACGTATTTGGCGAAACTGACCGTCGCAGAGATATCTCCACGTTAAGGCTGACAAGACACGACGTAAAGCTCCAGTCGAAAGATGGCACGGGCAGCGAGGCTAAGGACCTCCCCGAACCCATGTCCTTGGTGGCCATCCTGAAGACAGTGTGGCCAGCTCTAGGAAATCGGCATCGAATCACGCTGATCTTTGGGATCGTGATCTGCTTCATCGGTGCAGGTTCTATTCCTACTTTTGCCTACTGCTTTGCGCAGCTACTCGGCGTCATGTGGTCGTCAGGCGACAAGTTGGCCGAAGGGAAGAAATGGGCCATCTTTCTCATTGTTGTCGCCGTTATCGACGGAGTCTGCACCGGTGGTGGTCGCTATCTGCTCGAAGTTGTAGGACAAGCATGGATCAACACAATCCGTGTACAAGCACTAAAGAGGATCCTGCGTCAGCCCAGGGCATGGTTTGACCGGTCACGCAACTCCCCCGGCCGCATCAATGAGTGCCTGGACCGAAACGCAGAAGAGATGCGCAACATTGTCGGCAGATTCGTCCCGGTTGTGATCGTGGTGACCGTCATGGTCTTGGTGGCTGTGGTATGGGCATTCGCTGTGTCCTGGAGGCTGACACTCGTAGCTCTCGCGCCTTTGCCTATCGTTATGGGCGCTGTCAAGGGCTACGCGATTGTAAGCGGAAAGTGGGAGGCCAACTGCAACAAGGGTGCCGATGATGCAAGTGCTACTCTGACCGAGATCTTTCTCAACATCAGAGTGGTCCGGGCTCTTACGCTGGAGAAGTACATGAGCAGCAAGTATCTCAAAGCTGTTGGCCACACTGTTGGGCTCGGTCGGAAGAGAGCAGCATACACGAGCGCCCTGTTTGGGCTGTATCAGTCGCTCAACTATCCTCTCACGGCACTCGTGTTCTATTACGGAACCGTGCTGCTGGCGTCCAAGCAGCAGATCACAGCGACGGCCGTGGTGCAGGTGGTGAACCTCCTCTTGTTCAGCATGGGCACGGCGACAAGCATCCTGAGCACCATCCCGCAGGTCACTATGGCTCAATCAACAGCGGCGCAGATGCTAGGCTACGCCAATATGTCTCTGACGCCGTCGGCAGAGTCACGGGGATCTCGCAGGCCAAGCACACCGCTTCCAGTACGGCTCAACGAGCTCGGTTTCTCGTACAAGTCAGACTCAGACCGGCCAGTGCTACATAATGTGTCTTTTGATGTACAACCTGGAGATTGTCTGGCCATTGTGGGTCGATCCGGGTGTGGCAAGTCAACGGTTATTTCGTTATTGCTGGGTCTCTATGCGCCTTCAAAGACTGCAATTTTGAGCACAAAATCTCCACTCACCTTTGCCGGCATCCCATACGCAGATGTTGATATCGAACATCTTCGGTCGATGATGGCGTATGTGCCGCAAGCTCCTTTCCTATTTCCAGCCACGATCGCAGAGAATATCGCCTACGGCCTGGGTGAGCTCTCGCCATTACGGCGTATCAATAACATTGTGGCGGCCTCTCAAGCAGCCGGTCTTCACTCCTTCGTGGTGTCGTTACCAGAAGGCTACAATACCAGAGTCGGTGACGGCGGACAGGCCCTCTCAGGCGGCCAGGCTCAACGCCTCAGCATCGCACGCGCCCTAGCCCGCAAGCCACTCCTCCTCGTCCTGGACGAGCCGACGAGCGCCCTCGACGCGGAGAGCTCGGAGATGATCAGGCAGACGATGCAGGACCTGGCAGACCAGTCACGACGCAGTAAGGGCGGGATGGCCATGGTGGTGGTGACGCACAGCAGGGAGATGATGGCGATTGCAGACCGGATCGTGGTGCTCGAGGACGGAGCTAAGGTTGAGGAGGGCACGTATCACGGGCTGTTGCAGGCGAAGGGGCCCTTTGCGCAGTTGGTGAGCGGTGGAGGGTGGACCCAGGACGAGGAAGACGATGAGAAGCCGAGGGTTAGGGGTGGTGAAGCTCATGATGGATGTTATCCAGAGGGGAGTGGATATGACAAGTCGAAGTTTTGATGGTCATATTAGTACTCTGTAGTCGAGAGTAGTTCTCTTGAATATTCATAGTATTCTTTCATATCGTTCTTTTACTCCAGTAGGGAAGGATCTGGTCTGTCAGCACCAATGTACACGTATAAATTGCAACACGTATTTTCCCAACTGTATATAATAATAATAAAATCAATTACCCAGTTCAAAAGAAAAGAATTGCCACAATGTGTAGGTAAAAGTCGTTCTGTTGCATCAAGACGGTCGGGAAGCTTCTAGTTAGATATATGCGCCCTCAGGTGGGTCACGGGGTCGGGAAGCTGATGTAATGCTCCGATTCGGGATATCCGGGGTGCAGATTAGTGATTGCATGTTATCGACAACCTCAACTCTACATACAATTGCACCACTCGCTCACACGATTGATTGGCTATACAGAACACGGCGCACTAGAGCATTTTATACATATCTGATATATACTGCCGAGTAAGACGCTATCGCGACCGCAGATTGGGTATTCACACCGTTGGCGCATTATCTGTCTCGTCTCATCGCAACATCGGCTTCATATCTCATATAAGACACTCACTCAATGACGGCCCCATCATCCCCCCCTGCCAAGCGGCGAGGCCGTCCATCTTCCAACCCGCAGGACATCGACGATGCGACTCTCAAGGTAACGCCTCCCACCCTCACCCAAGAAAAATGCCTTTCCTTCTGACACAAGGTCAGGCCCGCCGCGAACGCAACCGCGAAGCCCAGAACATCTTCCGCCGCCGCCGCCAAGCCGCCGAAGCGGCGCAGGCCAAGCGCGTGCGCCGCCTCGAGGAGGTGATCGAGGAGATGAGCTCCATCTTCATGACGTTTGTCGACGAGGTGCTCGAGACGGAGGCCGTCGTCAAGGGCCAGCCCGTGCTGGTGGGCAGTCTGAGGAGGTCCATGGCGAGGATCCTGGCGCTGGCCAACGAAGTCGTTGGGCCCGAGGATGAGTGCGAGGGTGCGCATATGAGTGCGCTTCCGTCGAGGGAGAAGAGAAGAGACGTTTCGTCGGAGGAATCTAACAGTACTTCTCCTGAGAGCAACGAAAGCACACCCGCTTCTACCGTTTCGTCCTCGACGGCACTGACGCTCCAAACACCACAACCGAGCTTCGCCATCAAGCAAACCCCCTTCACATTCCCCCAGACGTACACCTTGCCCCCGCAGGTCTTTGGCAACGGCTGGCTTGGCACAACACCCGTCACGCCGCCAACACCCGCCGATATCGTCCAGCTCCCGTCACCGCCGCTCCTCCAGGACTCCTTCTCGCACCGCCTCGCAAAGGCGACCCTCGAGGTAGCATACCTGTTTCTGAGTGAGGACCCGCACGTCCGCCCCATATCTGCCCCGGAGGCCAGACTCTTCAGCAACCCGCTCCGCGGTCGAGCGCGCGACGAGATGCTCACGCGGCTACGCTGGCTCCTCGGGCCGGGGCTCAAGGAGATGTACCGGGTCATCGACCTACCGTATGGGCGGTACGCGCACCATGTTTACTCTCGTGGCGAGCTTAACCCGGCTACGCCAGAGGATCTCGATTGGCCGTGGCCCTCACAGCCCGCTGGATCCAGAGTAACAAATCAAACACGCTTCTTCAGCGTCGCCGGCGTGGAGAAACAGCTCCTCGCTCTTGGCGTCCGCGTCATCGACACCGAAACCCTCGAGCTCAACCTCGCCGGTCCGCAGACGGCGAGTTTCCCCGCGTCAGCCGAGATACCCCGGCAGCCAGAGAGCTGGAGCTTTGTCAACTGCTTCTCGTTTCCCACGCAGCCGAAGCCGGCGCCTAGTATCGTCACCGTGAGGTTGAGCGTTCCGCTACTTGTGGCGAGTCTGGCCACAAGGTCTGTGTGTCTGATGCGAGGACCGGGGATTCCGAGGGACGAGATTGGGAGTGCCATTGAAGAGGCCATCATCAAGACGACATGATTAGCGAGCGATATGCGTGATTAGGGTGATGTGATTGCCGAACAGGCGTTGTGGGTTTTATACTCGAATGACATGTATCTGCGGGACGGATAAATAGTATTCTCGGAGCGAAAACAAGCTCGATTTGTATATTTGGTATCTTGATTACCTCTAGATTTACCCATCATAACGTCGTCATCCGTCATATTACAGTATAATTATGCTACATGGATTCGGACTCTTCCTTATCTTGTCTATTATGGCGTCCCTCAAAAGCGCCATGCTCAAAGTGAACATCCTGCAAGTCTTGATTGACCCTCATCGCCTCTTTGATCTGAGCAGACCTTCCCACGTAAAATGCCTTCTCCAGGTGCTCTCCTGCTGCTGCTGCTGTTGTGCTGATTGGCGCTGATTCCGAACCGTGGATCTCCTCGACGCTCGACGCCTTGGGGTCGGGTTCAACGCCACAAACCTCATGAAATGGGCATCCTGGCTTGGCGGTACCGTCGTGTCGTTGCTAATCCGCAAAATCGGGTCGTCCTTCTGCGTCTTGGGGTGAAGTTCCAGAATCGCTCCAGCATACTCCCTCTGCAACTTGGCCGCCTCCACGAGTCCGTACAAATCGATATGTCTCGTTTGCTTCTCAGTCTCCCTCATTCTTCGCCTTGCCGAGCTTTCCAGCGCTCTCTTCTGTTCTGCCGTCATGGGAGCCTGGTCCTCCTCAGGCCCTGAACTAAGGTGCATCATGTGAAGGATGTTCTCGACAGTGCCCAACTCTTCTTCTTGTGGTTGCTGTTCATGCTGTTCTTCGTCACGCTTCTTCTGCCTTCTGCAGCAGAAGATACTAGCGAGACATGCGCGCAAAGGATACCAAATGGTGTACCAGGCCTTTGCCACTATCGAGAACAGCTCCTGTACGAGGCTGTCCGGTATCTGTCGAATCAATGCACCCAATGGAATAGACATGATGCCAAAGAGTAGGCTCCATCCCCATTGTGCGCCGGTAAGTGGTTCCGTGTCAAACGCATCGCCTCCCCTGAAGACAATAATGAACTGGCCCACGACGGTAATGAGCTGTACTCCGATGAACCACGGGTTTCGCAAGACACCTTGATACCAGATATCAAGCTTATTATCGACTCGGCGACAGTTGTGTTGATTGAAGAACTGCATCCACACATAGATGTTGAGCACCAAAGTCTGAAGCTTCTCGATCTCGAATTCCGTGTTTGGGTTGAACAAATCCCACCCAGCATAATGAACGGTAAAAACAACCGTCAGCTGGTAGATGGCTTGGCCGAGTATCATCTTCCACATGGTAATGCTCACTATGGGTGCGTTACGCGGTTCGGGTTTTCTCTTCATAAAGTCGGGCGAGGGGTGGTCAGTGGCATAACCGAGCGAGGCGAAAATGTCCATGATGAGATTAATCCAGAGCAACTGAACCACGGTGAAGATGGCATCTCCTACAAGTTCGGAAACAACCGTGATGATACCTGCAGTGATGTTGATGGTGAATTGGAACTAACATTGTTTGTTAGTTTGAATTGTTCTAATTTGGCACGGCACGAATCTCACCTGACAAAACTTCTTGACCGAATCATTGACACATCGTCCCCAGCTCAATGCTTTGACAATCGACGCAAAGTTGTCATCAAGAAGAATAATCGAGGCTGCTTCCTTGGCCACCTCAGTGCCCTGCACACCCATTGCGAAACCCACATCAGCAGCCTTGAGCGCTAGCGCATCATTCGTGCCATCGCCAGTCACAGCAACCGTCTCGTTCATGCGCTTCAGGTGAGATACGAGAAGAAGCTTGTCTTCTGGGCTTGATCGCGCGAGAACCTGCAGTCGAGGAATGACAGCATCCAGCTGCGCCGGCGTCAGGTCTCGGAATGTGGGACCATCCATGGCAATACCGCCGGCCGTGTAAATACCACACTCGATGGCAATTGCCTTGGCTGTCAAAAAGTTATCACCAGTGACCATGCGAACAAAAACACCGGCAGATTGGCACTGGCGGACCGATTCCGCAACCTCAGGACGAAGTGGATCATGAATACCGAATATGCCGACCAAAATCATACCAGAGGCGAGCCATTCCAAGTTGATAGAGTCCGGATCATCTTCTGGACCTTCATACACGTCCTCCTCGCTGAAATCCCGGTAGGCTGTCGCGACCGGCCGCAGCATCCTGGAAGAATAGTCCTCTATGGTGTTGCGCACGCTTGCACGATCAGTCTCGGACAGCCGCACGATTGGCGTGCGGAATGTCGGATCCGACAAGGTGAATGCACAGTACTCAAAGACAACCTCAGCAGCTCCTTTGACCAAGAGTCGATAGCGGCCAGTGGGGAGCTTGATGAGAACGGCCATCCATTTGCGGGATGAGTCAAAGGGGAGCATGGCAATTATTGGACAATTCGCCTTCTCCTCGGCCAGGTAGCTCATGCCCAGGTGCTGGCGACTAAAATCCAGGAGGGCAGTCTCGGTGCTCGAGCCCACAAAGGGGGCTGATCCGGAGCCGTCGCTCTCAAAGGCGGTCGAGTTAAGGGCGATGCTGTCCTTGATCAACCGCTTGGATTCAGGAGATAGTGTCTTTGCAAGATCCAGTGAGCTATCACATTTAATAGTCGAGGCGCGCGACATGGACGTATCGGGGTCGGGTGTGCCGAGGTCAGTATCATCAAAGTATGCCTCGAGACCGATGCGTCCCACGACGACAGTCATCTTGTTCTGAGTAAGAGTTCCTGTCTTGTCAGAACAGACACAGGTTGCATTGCCCATAATCTCACACGATCGGATCATTCGGACCAGGTTGTTGTCTCGCAACATGCGCTTCGTTGCAAAGGCCAGCGCAATGGTTACGTTTAGAGCCAATCCTTCGGGTACAGTGATGACCACGACTGTGATAGCCAGGATCAGAATATGTAGAAAGTCTTCCGCCTTTTGAGATGGGCCGACTGAGAGATCGTTCAAGTTGACCAGAAAACGAATGAAGAGGATGAGGAAAAAAACAGAACCTGCCACAGCACCTATGGTGATGAGCTGCTTGCCCAGACGACCAAGCTTGGCCTGAAGTGGTGTCTCCTGGACATCGCTTCTCAGGGACATAAGGACACGGCCATAGGTTGAGTTGACACCAACAGCGATGACAAGGTAATGACCGACACCGCGGGCGACAGTGGTTCCGCTCAGAATAAAAGGGTCGGCCGGAACTTCTTGATCATAATGGTTCGAAACGGTCTTGTGGACGAGATCGGATTCTCCAGAGATAGAGGACTCGTCCATTTGCAGGTTCGAGGAATGCACTAAAATGCCATCCACAGCTACAACCTCGCCGGCTTCGAGGTTCATAACATCGCCAACGACAACATCGTACACAGATATGCGCTGGAGCCTTCCGGAGCGAATAACGGTCACGTCCCTCTGCTGCTTGCGCTCATTGAGCTTCTTGAATTTGTGATTTTTTTGCCAATCTGTAGCAGCACTAGCTATTATGATGATGAGGATGGCGACGACGATGGTGACGCCATCTACCCATTCAACACGCGAAGCGCCAATGGACTTGTCGACAGACTGATAGATGCCAATAGCGAGCGAAATGGAAGCAGATATGGTCAGCAAGATGATCAGTTTATCATTGAAAGCTATCCACAGCAGCCTGAGGAAAGACTTTTGCTCCCGCTGGGGAAGTCGGTTCTCTCCAAACACTCGTTTCCGATCGACGAAGTGGCTATCATGATGTTCGAACAGTCCATTAGGGAGCAACGGCGGAGACGGTGGGGGAGAAGCGGGAGAGAGAACAGGCTGTCGCTCTAGACGACCAGAGGCGACGGCTTCGTCAAAGGCAATGGTACCATCAAGATGGGCTTCGTCGGCACTGAGACCAGCCGAGAGGTCGGCGCGAAGGCCAGCGGCCAGACCGAGGAGGCCGCCAAAGGCGCGAAGGGCAGGTAGACTTCTTGCTACGAGGAGCTTGTGCAGTTGAGTAGGCGTAAAGGCGAAACTGTTCCCTTGAACAGAGTCGTCATCTTGGGCAAAATCGAGTATTGTCGAGTTGTCATCAGTGGTAAGTTGCGACGTTACCGAGTCGGTGGTTCGGTGTTGGTAATCGTGATGATATAGACGAGCATCAGTCGACGCTTCGCCGGAGCCGCCATGATATAGATCAGGAGCAGCCGTGATTTCGTCCATAAGAAGAGGAACTGGGAGGAAGAACAGGAGACGAAGCGACGGTGAAACCAATGGCCAAGCCGGTCATTGAGCCACGGATCAAAAAGAGCAAGAAGCAAAAACAAAGGAAGAGTGAGGTTCAAGTTGCGAACATTCGGTAGGTGTACCCCGATAAACCGTTGATTGCGGAAGAAGCACTGGGGCCGACGTGGGGGAGGTTGGTCTCGCTAATATCGGTGGAGCGCTGAATTCGGTTGTTGCCGCTCTCCATCTGTCACCAACGTGAAGGTGTAGGAAAGTTGGAGAACTGTAAGAAGAGATGCTCGTCATACCTCAACTAGGTCCGCCCCGCGGATTGACCTGGAGGGCAACATCTAACGTAGTTAGAGCTTGGCGGTGACTTATCTGTTCAGCGTGCGCCATTGGGTCGCCCAGGTTCTTGTCGCTGTCCGTCAGCTCGGGGATGCCGAAAGAGAGGTGCCGTGCCAAGTCTTGGAAGTCTTGGAAGTCTTGGAAGCCTTGATGAATGTGAAGACCCAGAGGATTGGTGTCTTCTTGGCAGCAATGTGTTGCATGTGGATCGAGAAGAGGCCGCTCTAGCGTGCGAAAAGATGTCAGCAGCGTCATCATCGCCTTTACTTTGAGACGTGAAGGGTTGTGCAAAGGTCTAACATTTTTGCCTGTTAAGAATTTCTCTGGTGTTGAGTAAGGAGGTGATAAGGCGACTAACGAACGCATAGAGAAGTTGCATATGTCTCATAGTGCAAGGCATAAAAGAGAAAGAGCCCGCGACAACATCTGCTTCCTTCCATTCTTTCAGTCAAGGTACATTCTCAAAAGTCTTGGCACCACCGGATGCCAAGAGAAGCAATCTCGGATGGCAACAGTCACATAGTTCACTCGAATGCGCGTAAGAGTCGTTGACTCGTTAATGCGCGGTAAGCTTGAGAGTCTTGTCTTGGACAACTGAACAGATCAAATATCACCCGAGTTGTTGTAGCTAGAGTGGCTACTAACGTAGCTAGGTTACTAACGTTACTAACTAACGTTTCTATGGAAATATCCCCTCGTTGAGTTGGAAGGTCCAGCCCATAAGGCTGTGTAAGCCTGCCGTTGTTGGTACAAGCAAGGACAAGCTCACGGGAGAGCACCTGCCGTAACTCCATTCCAGTAGAAAGTAAGGGAAAGAACATCTCACAGTCAAAAGTTCATCAAAAACAGAAAGATGCACAGGCACAAACACGTGCCTCTAGCACAGAGTCCACACCAGCCGAAACATGATCTCGTGGCAATTCTTATCTCAACATACATCTTGAGGCCTCACCTCTCACGACACGAGAGCACAACCATCCGCATTCAAAGCTAAACGCGGACATACGCGGGTACGACGAGTGCAACAGAAACCGTGATTGCTACCTTATTCTGAGGGTAACTTCTCTGCACCACCTTCGTATTCACGAGACACGATCCGACCAGACGGACAGGAAAGCAACACCATCATAATATCTCACCTTTCTCTCCTATTTTGCCTTGACCTCAACTATTAACCGGCCAGACTGTTCTAAGAGTCATCTCGTCTGCGATGGCCAATTGACTCGTCTCGTGCCTCATTCGATCGCTTCGGCAAGCTTCCGGCCGAGACATGACGATTCGGCGAGTGCCATTTCCAGGGGTCTTGTGCTACACTACATGATTGAGTGGTTGACTCTCAGCGCATTTTATATGCCATTTCACGAGTAAACACCCGGCCTGAGGGTCTATTGCTTCACAGATTCCTGTCTCTAAGTGTTTGTCAGTAATTGTACGAAGAAACAGAAGCCGGCAGGATCTGAGGGAACACCAACGCTGAATGTCGATGAGACACATTCGATTCATCCCGGGTCCTGGGTGGTCTCCTGCGAAACACTGTCAATTCCTACTACATTAACACTCAACCGCACTTTCAAAGCTCGGTGACAAGTCAAGACATGACTATGTCTCTCGCTTGGCCTTCGCCAAGTCAGCTTAAACTGTTTGTCTTGTCTGGTCTCGTGTCTGAACATAGTTCTTTACGTGGTGCATGACCTATTCGCAACTGAATTGGGCTAGTTCTTTCTACTCTCGATTCAATGGCTCGGGGATTGGTGCCCTGAACGAAGCAGTTTGCCGTCCGTACCCTTGCTGTTCATCATTCACTCCGCTTCGTTCCCGATACCTCCACAGTCTCGATGGTGACTCGACGGCATCATGTCCGGCCTGTATGGCAATCACACCCGATTTCCGATGAAGCAGTCTCTCTTTCAGACCCTTGAACTCATCCGTCGGTCTACTCATTCTATCTGGGTGTGGTTGAGTCTTACAAGACATTGCAGCTCATGCTCTGCTCCCCAGACAGAATGTTTTATCTTCAGCTCTTGAACAGATCGGCTTCTCGAACTGTTACCTCCTCTCTCACCTTTGGTGTCTTACCTTGTCCATCGTCTGTCTTCTGTCTACTTTCTACTGTCTACGATAAAATACCGAGACAAGACGCTTGAAGTAGTCGAATTTCTTCTTACAGCTGGACCAGGTCCTTGACATATCGCAACTATGAACCTTTTTGGTTGCCTCCTAGCTCTGGTCTTCCAGGCTCTTATGCCAAATGTACTGGCGCTGCCACAGGTTCTGGCCAGGGCAGAGAAGCCTATTACCCCGAAAGTAATGATCATATCTATGGTTCGTACTCTTATTTTGTATCCACTTGATGTATACCCTGGCTGATCTTGTCAGTGGTCTCCTGAGGCGAATGTCTGGCATGATCGTCTTCCATCTTCCAATCTGGGCAACTTGTCCTCTACTACCATTCACTCTCCTGGATTTTCCATGCTCTTCCCCGAAGCATGTTGTACTCAAGATGGTGACATCTGCCAGTTGACCCTCGGTGAAGCGGAGATCAATTCTGCTGCATCCCTTATGGCTCTTGTTTTGTCGCCCAGGTTTGACCTCAGCAAAACCTACTTCCTCCTCGCTGGGATTGCTGGTGTTAATCCCAAGTATGGTACCCTCGGTACAGTGGCCTTGGCTCGATATTCTGTCCAAGTGGCCCTCCAATACGAGATTGATCCGAGGTCGCTCCCTTCTGGCTGGCCAACAGGATACATATCATACGGGCGCGATCAACCACATGAATACCCCTATATCACGTATGGCACCGAAGTCTTCGAACTCAACGCCCAGCTCCGGGACACTGCCTTTGAACTAGCCAATAAGGCGGAGCTAGCAGACGGGGAGAAACCACGACAGTATCGCTCGCTGTACGGTCGCATGGGAGAGACCTATACGACAGCCTCTCGGCCGCCCCGCGTGGTTAAGTGCGACACTGCTACAAGTGACGTGTACTACTCGGGCAGCAGACTCTCCGAGGCGTTCGAGAACACGACAGCAGTGTGGACTAATGGAACAGGGGTCTACTGCATGAGTGCGCAAGAGGATAACGCGATGCTGGAGGTTTTGGTAAGAGCGGCGATCGAGAAGCTTGTCGATTTTGGGAGAGTCATGGTGCTTCGAACAGGTACGTTATGTATTGAAGCTATCACGGTCTGGGTGCCTTCCATAGCGAGCAGTCTGCTAACTCATCCTAAAGGGTCCAATTTTGATCGCCCTCCACCTGGCCGCACCGACCTGGAACACTTGACCGACGCCCAGCAAAACGGGTTCTCCGTCGCCATCGACAACATCTTCAACGCAGGCGTGGAGATCGTCAAGGGCATCATTAAGGATTGGGACTGCAAGTTCAAAGAAGGCGTCAAGGCGGACAACTACATCGGAGATATCTTTGGTAGTCTCGGTGGAGAGCCAGACTTTGGGTTCGGCAGTCTCACCCACGGGGAGCCCTTGGCCCCCGGCGGTAGGGATGCAGGTTTGGCCTTGAAGGAGATGAATAGGCGGGGGATATTGACTCAGAAGTCTCTGAGAAAGATTTAATGTGCAATGCTGTTTGGTGGGAGCGGATATGAGAAGTTGATTGTGCGTGGCCGTTGAATAAGCGGGATGGTCTGGTTAACGCTTGTCAGGTGTTTTTAGTTAGCTGTTCACTTTAGTTAGGATAAGCTGATAGTAGGCAGATTAGTATCTTGCTCGACCCAGAAACGCAGCCTATGTTCGTGACAGTACTATACTAACCTTGACAGCACCGAGGAAGACCCTGTTCCTCCATGGGAGTATGGGTCAATATGTCCTGAGCCAATATCATAAATAAGCGTGCATCTCAGACTCCTCAGCATGACTTCAAGTTGAAAGAGACAAGTGAATATAACGCTGCCTGTAAATCAACATGTACGGGTGTGAGATATCACACTTTTGCCTCATGGCGCAATGGTTCCGTACGACATAACTTATTGCAGATTAAAGAGGGACAAGGCAAGGGTTTATTAAGCCTTGGGAGCCGAGCGATCGCAAGACCCACGTTATATTTGACCCCCACGTCGTATATTCGACCGGTTACAGCCTTAAATCGCCCCCGAGAAGGATGCTAATCCTTGTCCAAGTTATTTAGATCCCCCGCTTACTATCGCGCATCGTTTCATCTTGTGTAAGTTAGGCATTCCTGAACGGACACGGCCAAAGACAGGCCAATCATTCATATCCAGCAGGCGGATATCAGCCTTATTCTCAATCGCGTAGATCCATAGGGCTGCCGGTGATTCCATGGGTGCCTAGGTAGGGTTGATGTGCTATAAAGTATTCGTAGCGTGTTCTCCTTTCACGTAAAATGATAGCATAGCATTTACTTTAGTTACATGTCTCCCGTCGCGATGGAACCCTTTCACAGACAGACCACGCCCGACAAAACGGACAGGTTTGCTGATCCAGCGACGCACGATCCCTCGGCGCCCTTCATCTCCAAAAACAGTAGCAGCGCTCCTCAGTCAGCTCACAGCTCAGAAGTTCCTCTTGAACAGCTATCACCCAAGACAGGACGACAAGAGCACAAGGTCGAGCCCACATCCAACACTCCAGAGCCCGCTCGAGCGTTCAAATGGACGTTCGCTCTGAAGAACTGGTGGCTAGAATGCCTTGCCTGTCTCGTCAGTGTCGCCGCGGTGGCTGCGCTCATCGCGCTGCTGAAGCGATATAATAACAGAAGCCTGCCCACGTTTGCTCTCGGCCTTACGCTCAACACTCCTATTGCTCTCCTTGCCACGCTCTCAAGAGCATGTCTGCTACTCGCCATCGAAGAGAGTATATCGCAGCTCAAGTGGCTCTGGTTCCGACAGGAGAGGTCGTTGAGGGACTTGCAGGCCTTTGACAATGCGAGTCGAGGGCCCTGGGGGAGTATTGTACTATTGAAGCACACAAAGATATGGTGAGACTCTATCTCTGGATTGCCATACCTATACTGACCCTCGTAGGCCTCCGAGTATCATAGCAGCTCTCGTCCTTGTATCGTCTCTGCTCACATCCACCCTGACGCAGTCCATCGTAACATATCCCACACGCCTAGCAACCATCCACAACACCACCGAGGCCATAGTCCCTCGCCTAACCCAGCTCTTTGGCACCAGCGCCAACTGGAACAGCATGCGTAGGTGCCCGTATAACCAACCCCCCTAGTCTAGCCATCCACTGACTGGCTGTAACAAGTGATCCGGGAGGACAGCTACGACCAGGCCATCTACCAGGGCATCAACCACGAACCCACCGAGATGATCCCTTTCAACGACCCCATCTGCCCGACCAGCGAGTGCCGCTGGCCTACGGTGTATACGCTGGGGATATGCGCGAGGTTCTACAACGTCAGCAACACCATCAGTTTCGTCCACGACGACACGCGACCGCAGGCGCCGACGGCTGCGGCATGGGTAGGGCTGCCCAACGGCATCTCCGTCAACTTCAGCCAGCCCACCATGACGTCTGTGCATCTCTTCAACGGGTACAGGGCGCAGTTCATGTCGTTTGACAACACGAGCGACTTCGGGACGTACTTGTTCAACTACACGCTGATATACGCCCTGGGCAACGCCCTCGAGGTGGGCGCCATCGAGATAGCCTACTACTCCTGCGTCAAGGAGTACAGCGTCAACGTCACCAAGAACGTCGTCTCGAGCGAGCTCCTCAACACGACCTCGCACATGGAGTATGGCGAGTACTGGGTTGACGGATGGGACGCGCGCTTCAACGCCTCGGCGCTCAAGACACCAGGCGACAAGCCCGAGTACTTTGCCGTCGGCGGCAACACGTTAAGTCTGCTGCAGGGAAGGCTCGCCGCCGCGTTGAACGGCAGCTATCCCAATTACAAGGCTGATGCGGGTCGTGTTGGGTCTGCTCCGGCGCGGTATATGAGTGCCCTGGGCAACTTGTACGTTTACATGACGTCCGCAAACGTGACAAAGGAGGTTGCGATACAGCACATTATTCTAAACATCACTGCCAACATTGGCATAAGCTTAGAAAACAGGTCAGTTACGCACTCTCTCTCTGGATGGTGGCTAACAGAGCCCATGGTACAGGTACAGCACGCGAGAATACGGCGTGCATGGCGACGTATTGGCTTCTGAGACATACGTACACGTGCGGTGGCCTTGGCTCGCTCTTCTCGCATCCCAGATTATTCTGTCGATAGCTCTGCTGGGCTATGTCACGTTCCGGACACACCAGACAGGGATTCGACCCGTCAAGAGCTCACTGCTCTCCCTCCTGTTTGCAATAAGCCCTCAGGATAAGATTGCGCTAGAGAGCGAAGCAGCGAGCCAGGTTAATTTGAGGGAGTATCACAATATGCAGAAGGACGGCGTAGAGGTTACAGGGGCATTTAGAATGAGCGAGCAAGGATGGGTTGTAAGATAGCCTGGACTGCTAAGTATGTTCTTTTATTTAAACACGATGCTGGATGCGCCAAAACACAGCAGTCACAATAATGATAAAAGTGTCGTTTTATATTTAGTTCATCATCATTCCTCGTAACTCCCGTTGGCTCACCACTCAGGCCAGCCATCCTGATGGCTCGTGGCACACAACGTGTCCCAACCCGAAGCAACCCACAAGACGGTAAAGTGCAGACCCAGTAACACCAGGCTCATGCCCAAACCCCACGCACGTGGACCACCGGAGAGATAATCGTCATAGCCCGATCTTGATGCGGGCGGGTAACTTGTGAGCTGCGGAAGACCAAGGTCCAGCGCCGCCACCGCGAGGAGGGGAACGGCGATATTGGGCTGCACCATGACCGGCCAGCACGGGCGGGTGAGAGTGGTGATCTTGACAGCAAAGAGACCTAGGCGGGCGACATAGCTTAACAAAGGCAGCGACGGTCCAGCGGCCGTCATGATGTGGAACAAGAACACGGCCATCTTGTCCCTAATAGCGCCAGCTGCGGTTCGCGGCGGCGCCAGCAGCAGCGGAGGGCTTTGAGAAATCCTACGCTCATCCAGTTCCGGTGGTTCGGAGGTGTCCCTGACAGTAGCTTCGGGGGCTATGGCAGAACTACGACGACGGCCCTCTTGGCTATGCGAAACCACCATCGACTGCGAGTTGCGATGACGTGAAAAAGGCTGGTTGGTTGAGTCCAGCCTTGCGGCTTGTGCGCTGTTGGATGGCGAAAGGTCTCGCGATGAAGCCAATGGTCCAAGTCCGTCAAACCTATCCGGAGTGCTCGACATATGACGATGTCGGGAACCTATAAAATTGTAAGGTTAAAGCATATCAAGGCCAGGCAATACGTGACTTACCAGGAACTGGAGTGCTCGGAGCTGGTGAGTCCAGATTCTGTACTCGGCTCACATTCAACCCAAGGGCAGGTGCAGGCTCCTCTCGCGTGCCATTATCAAAACTCAACGACTCGCCTCTCATAGCTTTGAGCACCTCGTTAGCGCTAGGTCTCTCTGCGGGATTCAGCGACAACAGCTTCTGGAGGAGCTGGTAGAGCTTGGAAGGGAGGTCTGGACGTTCACGTCGCTCCTCCTGGAAACCCTGCCACTGAGTAATCTCTGCTCGAAGCTCGTCCACATCCTCGAGCTCCTCCTGCAGGGCATTCGCGTTGCGGTAGGGGAGTCTTCCAAAGCACATAAAGTACAGAATCATGCCGAGCGAAAAGACATCGGACTTCGTGGTAAAGTTGGCGTATCGTCCCGAAGCTGGTTCCAGCTTAAGGACTTCGGGGGCACAGTACGAGATGGTTCCCGTTGTTCCCGAGGATTTGCGCACAACGTTTTCAGGCTGTACTTCACCAAAGTCGCTGATGAGGCAGGTTGTTCGGCCGCCTTCATGATGTAGCAGACAGTTGCTCGGTTTGAGGTCACGGTGAATATAGTTGGCGGCATGAAGGTAGGCCACGCCGGATGTGATGTCTTTGAACAACGAGTAGATCTCGTCAAAAGAGAGTTGACGAGTACCAGAGAGGAGATCAACCGGGGTGTCAAGCTGGCCCTTGGACCTGCGGCGCATCTGAGCCTTGAGCTCCTCCTTGGTCGCTTCACGGGGCGCTCCGCCCACCAAGTATTGATGAAGGTCGCCGCCATTGCAGTATTGCTGTAGGATAAAAGCACAGGCTACGCTGGGCCCGAATCGAGTGAGTCTGACATCCTCCAGCCAGACATGACGGTAGGACACGAGATTTGGGTGGGAAAGCTTGGCGAGGAGCTCGACCTCGATGAGGACTTTCTCGAGCCAGGCATGATCATCTCCGACGGGAACTCGCTTGCAGGCGAACTGGCCTAGGGCACAGCCGTCGATCTCGTGCCGCACAAGGAGAACGACTCCCTTGCCTCCTTTGCCGAGCGTTCGCTCCTCAACGAAAAAGGTATTGAAGTAGTTTGGACTGAATGCATCTCTGCGAATCCTACTGCCCTCGGCTTGTGCGACGCCAGGTGTACTCGAAACGAATTCGGCGTCACCGTCCGGAGAAGACGATGTTTGACTGGCTACGCGACTGCCACCCCCGCCGACGGCAGGCCCAAACAATCTCCTTACAGGACTTGGAGGTCCGTTATCTGGAGTCGCATCTTGGTTCGCATTAACAGCACGGAGCATGCGGAAGTAGTCAGGGTCGACATAGGTATCTTGCCGAGCGCCAAAGGAACGGTCATAGGATCGATCGGTGGACGAGTCGGAACGGGTGAGGGGTTGGTGGCATGTCGGACACTCGGAGATGCCTCGGATCTCGAGACGATGAGACTGGGAATCGCGGACGACAATTGCGTTATGGTGACGGCTTTAAAGTGATACAGATTAGCAAGCCAGAACAAAGAAAGGTGGGCTGCCTATGCTATGACGTACAGAACAATCTCTCGGCCCTCATGGGGCTGGTAAGGGATCAGCGACATGTTCTGAAAGCTGAAGCATTAGATTGAAGAGCCAGCATCGCAGTCATGATGCGCGCAGAAGGCGTTATGACAGGGCGATGGGCGAGTGTAGAGTGTTTTGGGTAGAGATGTTGATGGAGAGGAGGAGTAGCTTGGGTGGGAAGCTCTGTCTCTAAGGTGGTGGTGTTTTTGGTGTGGCTGCTGACTAGGGATCCCGTGCATTCAGGATTACACCACAGCATAGTGTACAACGATGAGTTATGTGAGCGAAAAATAAACATTAAATCAGGTTATGATCCTTCCTTATATTTATAAATCATGAAAAACACATTCTTGTCTGGAAGTTATGTGACTAAATAATGTGATGAATGTCAATCCTTGCCTCACCAACAATCCCGCGCTTCCAAAAGCAATCATGACAAACAACATATGCTTCAGAGAGTCAGCTAGTTCAGAGACTCGATAGCCAGAAATAAAGCAAGATTAAACGAATAAAAAGAAAGTAAAAAGCCCTACACCAAACTATTTGAGTACTCTTAAGATATGCCATGTGTTTAAACTACCATACTTTTTCCCAACTCTTCAGCGCTGTCTAGGGTAGGTAACTTGAGTTTATCCCCCTCCTCCACCTCGCCCGTACACCTATCTTCTCTTCTGCACTATCAACACCACCATGACCGATCTCCGCCAAGCCTGCGATCGCTGTCACAGCAAAAAGCTGCGATGCACAAAGATACCCGGATCCATAGTTTGCGGCCGCTGCGTCAAAGCTGGCGTCTCATGCATCTTTAGCCCTCCGACTCGATCTCTACGCCAACCCGATGGTGCTCCTGCTGCCGCCTTTGACTGGACTCCTTTATTTGGACTGGACGATCCAGCTCTGGACCCCATCGGCAACTTCAATACAGATAGCTTATTAATAACCCCTCCTGTGAGCGACCATGCAGAGCCAGCTTCGCCTAGCCAAGTATCACAGTTGACCGACCTGATGGCCTCGCTAAGTCGCCTTCGACATGAGTTTCCTCCTACATCACGACACCACATAGCGCCTCACCAATTCAAGGAATTTGCCCAAGACGTGTCTACAACGTTTGACCTACAATCCACTCTTGAGCACCTGCTGCAGTTAGCTCAGAAACTGGAACATTTGTACCCAGACATACTGAAACAGCTCCAACCAGAGGACGAGAGCTGCGATATTCCAGACTGCCTTCACAACACCCATCGGCCTATACAGACCAGACCTCGACCGGCTTTTGATCAGGCGCTTTTCCATCTTCTATTGGCCTGTCACCTGGGACTTCTAGGTTTGTTCGACAATCTGGTCGACCATGCCGGTCTCTGCGCCCACATTACCTCACTCTTGCCCCAGGACCACGAACCAAAGTTCGACATCCCCGAGATTCGCATTGGGTCCTTTGTGGCACCAAAAGCCTCGGCAGCCTCCATGATGACTACAATGGTGATTGAGCTACAATCGTCCCTTACCGCGAGAGCCCAAAAGCTTCACGATCGAGTTTCCTCGCTCGAGGGAAGTGGGTTTAGAGAGACCAAGATACTCACACTGCAGTGTGAGTCTCTGAAGGAGCATTCCTCGACTACGCTGGCGGACTTGCACGCTCTAAGGGAGCGTCTCATGAAACTGGGGTTTATTGGATGAACCTCAACGCTTATAATTCACTTCTACCTCCTCTCAAACCAGGTCAAGGGTATATCCTCGCCCTCCTGCCTGATATCAAGACCAAGCCAAGCTGAGAGACCTGTGTCGTCCGTCCGGAACTGGGCTCGATAGCACTGCCTCGGGCGTTTCACGCTTGACAAATCGTCATCGAAGAACCAGCCGATCCAGTAGTCCCCGGACTTGTGCTCCAGCTGGTACGAGACGTGCGTCCCAAAATGGTCAGTCTTGATTGCCACCAGCCTACACCCATCTTTGGTGAAAGAAGGGGCCGCTGGAGAGTCAAAAGGAGCATCCCAATCTTCACAACGGAGACGGACCAAAATCGGGCCATATCCTGCATGAAAGTAGTCTCCAGCAAAGTCCTCAAGCGGCAGCGGAGCTGGAAGTGTAGGCGAGGGAAGAGAAGGGTACAGCCGATTCGAGCAGTTCCCGAGGCGCTCGTCAATCTCTATATATGTTTGGTTCCAGCTTGGCACTGTCAGTTCCAGTACGACGAGCACGCGCATATTTATGAGGACGGAACTTAGCACTTACTTTGCTTCCAAATCCTCGCGCTTATCCTCACTTACGCCGAAAAAGTCATACAGGGTCTTGGCAATGATGGGGTCGAGCGCCGGTTGGGACCGGCTATTGAGCATGATTACAAAACCAAAGTTTCTGCTTGGGACCATGAGCATAATCGACATCATATTGTTAACCAAGCCGGAGTGCCACCAGACCGGCTGATCTTGAAAGACACTGCCAAACCAGCCAAAGCCATAGTAGATGGGACCGGTAAACAGGCGATCACCTCCGTCGATGACCATGTGTGGAAACTTGAGGATGTGATGACCAGCCTTGGAAACGGGACCGGTCTCCTCCATCATGTGTCGCAGATAGCGCGACCAGTCGTTGATTGATGAGATGGCCAAGCCCGCACCAGCGATATTCGTCTCGTCTCTCCAGGGGATCTCGCCGTGGGACTCGGTGTCGTTGTTCCAATAATAGGAGACAGCCAGCGTTCGACCGCTTGCGATGGCATCATCTGGGTGCAAGTACGTGTCAAACATGCCCATCGGATGCCACAGTCGATCACGGAAGATTTGAGCGAGGGACGAATGTGTCAGCGACTCGATCAGATACCCCATCGTCCCGTACATCATGTTGCTGTACCTCCACTTTGCGCGTGGCTCTCCGGCCATCGGTAGGTGACGGAATGAGTGAACCATCTTTACCGACGAGTTGTGGAAGTCGGCAGCATAGTCATGTCGAGGGTAGCCGGTTCGATGGCACAGGACATCAGCGACGGTGATGTGACTGGTGGCCCACTCATCTGAGAGAACAAAGTCGTCGCGGAGGAGACTCGAAACAGGCGTGGACCAGTCAATATCGGCGTATTCGTGAGACTGGTCAACCAGCAGTGACAGCGCAGCTGCTGTTATGGACTTTGTCATGCTGCCACAATAGAAGAGAGTTGACGACGTGACGCGCTCATGACCCAAAGAAGCATATCCATATCCCTTAACAGCACCAGCAGTCAGTGAGGTTGGAGCAGCGGACAACTCTAGGTGTTCGTCAGCTCACCTTGGTCCACGTCTTGTTCCCATCAAGAATGGCCATGGCAAGACCGGGGACATGCCAGCGCGCCATCTTATCCTGAATAAACTGCTCAAAGGCATCGTCAACAATCGCAACATCATCGCTGCCATAGCCTTGTGCATCTGGACGCTGGCTGAGCGGAATCTGCTGCGAAGACACCACAAGAGCTAGAACCGCAATATGCAGCCCGGCAGACGCCAGCCAAGCCGTTAACAACCTCATAACTTGACCAGGGCCTTGGGATAGACGGTCGATGCAAGTTTGAGGCTTGATGTCGCACCAAAAACCTGATTCGCGACAGGGGAAAAGTCCAACTTGAATGATTCGCCCGACATCAACTTTTATCGAGGCAGCCAATAGAGGTTTAGCGGAAAAGGCTACATACTGACTAAATGCATAGTGGGCCTGCTGTTTGTTGATCTGTCGAGATCACGTTCTGCTTATCAGATCCTGGGATATTTTTGGTGGTTCTTCCCCCCCACTCATAGGGCGGAGCTAGGCACGCCGCATCAGATGTTGACTTCTGAGGATTCCATCTCTCCATTACTGATGCTGTTATTGTGCAGTTCTCACAGTATTCGGTCATAGAGCAAACATGCATCAGCCAATGTCTCAACGTGATGATAATGCTAGTCTTCGGAACCCGAATTGAAACAAATACAGATACCACGAAGCTACATGGGCAGAACACACTTTTTTTAACGAGCCAGCATCTATGGGGAACATGAACTCTTCAGTTCTTTGATGTTTCAGATTAACAAGACTAACTATGGGGCAACAGATAAGGAGACTTCGAGAGCGAGAGCCCGAACTACCTTTGCTTCCTCTAACTCTTTCTCCAGGCCCTTAGACGGCAAGCGATGACAATCTGTAGTTACCCAGGATACTTGAGCTACCCCGTGGATCTGTTGAATTAACTAACTAGGCATCAGACGAGGTTCTTGGCCAACATGGGGCAAGGCTGGGTAGGATGTTGTCCTTATGCACATTCTCTCTCTTCGCAGCACATGACCATCCAAAGGGGCTCATTGAAGCCCCGACGACTCCAAACTCTCAATCGGCCTGCTTTCGCCAGCATGAATGCCTTGCTCAGGAATTGTCACACCATTCGAACCACTGCACAACGGTTCAACTTCACCGGCTTTAGTGGAGAACGATCAGAGGTGCCACCCAGCGGGACCAGAGGTACGTACATATTCACCATGCCCGAGTCAGGAGTTACCCAAAGCGGCAATTTTGTGACTTCACCTCCATCTAAGGCTCTTCAAGCTTCGTAATGCTTGCGAAGACTTGTATTCACTAGATGGCTTGGAAGTTTCTTATAAAATCTTTTCATATATTACGAAAGCTAAATCTAGCAGTCGTATGACCAGAAAATTTCACGGCTGAGGTCAAGAGTATCATGATCGACGACGAGACGATGCAGGCTGGGGACAAGGGGGTTGCTGAGTTGATGAGACCCCAGTATCGACTCCCGCCGCTGCAGATAGGGACCATCTTACTTCTGGCCGGTCTATGTATCTATGGCCGGACGGCAGAGCACCAAGTGCATTGGATTGCGACCGACATCTGGACCTGGCGTTGACTCTTGCACGGCTGGTGGGTGGTATAAATATAGACAAACGGTAATTCGCATATATATACTTAACCATTTAGGCTGATAGATAGAGACGTGTATTTTCGAGATGACTCTACAACTCGATAACATTCTCTATCCAGTCCTACGCCTTTACTAAACACTCGTCCTCCCTCACCCCCTCCACGCCTGAACCACGCAACAGCAATAATCTTAGCTCTCAACTTGCTCTAACCTCCGTTATTATACGCCACACCGGGAATCTCTATTCATCAACACCACAGGATACGTCTCGATATCCGCTCCAGAGCGAACCCCTCCGCACGTGAACATCAACGCACGAGGATATAGCCGCCGCGGAATAGGCAATCCAAATTCTCGGTGCCGATCTCGTCATGAGGTAGCGGGACACGGTGCCCTTAAACTGCAAAGATGGTTTAGGGCTGTCTGCATATTGTGAGTATTTACCTTTATGTCGTTGTGATTCAATGCATCTCACCATATCCACACTGCTATCAGTCTATCCATCAACTAAGCATCCCTTGGACGTAGACCTAAGCTATCATGGCCTTCCCACCTCCAGATCATGACTCGTTGTGATACCAAGGCGAATGTGCCATCAGTATCTATTCAGAGACATCAACCCAAGGCTCAGGTCACAGTGTATAGAATGCTCAGTTGCCAGTTTCATATCCGCTCTACTTTCTTTCCCCGAGACAAGCTCATCACAGAACCCAGCCCACCACTTAAGTGGTCTGACAAAATAGAAGCACAGACAACTCCATCATGACTCCTCGTCACCTCATGCCAAGCCCTTGCGTCTACGCCCCTCAACACTGCCGAAAACCGAGACTCAAGCGCAAGTCGGTAAAGGCCCGACAAGTATATCGTGTCATGCCATAAATATGATTCTTCCATCCCCGAGGTGAAATCAGCCCATGTTCGAGACTCCAGCACACGGACCACAGTAAGAACATGTTCTCATATCGTATCGCTAGGGGCTTCAGAGTATCCCTTCTCTCGCAGATTAATGCCCTAGCTGTGAGGCTTCACGCCCGGCCTTTAGGCCTTATTTAGTATCCCTCCTTGTTGGCTAGATTGTCGCCTGGCAGGTCGTGATCTGCATGAACCTCATCTGTTAGCTCAGGCCAAAGCTTGAAATATGCTGAAATACCGTGGCGCTAGGTATGGGTGACCCTATCAAGCCTCAAGGAACCAATATTCAAGAGCCAAGTAACAGTCACTGAGTGAAAACAAATCGTCACTGAAAGGTATAATGCCCCTGTTTGCTTCTTTCTTGATTCAGAACTTGAATACCAGTACCCTAAACCATGGAACCAACCGTTACCCTGTCTATCATTACTTATTTGTGCATTAAACGACCCCCAACACGCCTATCCTGTCCTCATGCCATCAACTCCTATTATCTAGGACAGCTGGCCGATACCCAGGTGCTCGGGATCAGCCTTGACGATACGCAGGGTGTTGGTGTTGCCCATGCCACCCTTCCAGCCCTGGACCACCACAACGGTGTCGCCGGGGGTCAGTACCTTCAGCTCAAGAGCATTGTTGACGGCCCACTTGATTCGCTTATCAACATCCTCCTGCCAGTTAACCTGTGAGAAATCGGGCTTGGCCTCAGGGAACAAGAAGGGGTACACGCCACGGTACAGATGGGCGAATCGCGAAGTAGTGGCACTTCGGGTAACCATGAAGATGGGGCACACGGGGCGGTACTTGGAGAGCATGCGGGCCGACTCTCCAGAGGTAGACAGCACGATGATACCACCGGCGCCAAGGTCGAGCGAGGCCCGAACGGCGGCCATGGCACACGACTCGACAGTGCTGACGGGACGCTTCACCAGGGTGCACATCTCCTCAAAGTGCGAGACATAGGGGATAGTATTCTCGGCCTTAAGGCACGTCTCGTGCATCTCCTTGACCGCCTCGGAGGGGTAGTCACCCTTGGCAGTCTCGCCAGAAAGCATGACACAGTCGGCACCGTCGGTGATGGCGTTTCCGACATCACTGATCTCGGCACGAGTGGGACGGGGGTTCTTGATCATGGACTCGAGCATCTGGGTAGCGCAGATGACGGGCTTGCCAGCCAAGTTGCACATGGCAATCAGCTTCTTCTGGGCAGCAAACACCTCGGCGGCAGGGATTTCGATACCAAGATCACCACGGGCTACCATAACACCGTCCGTCTCCTCGAGAATCTCCCTGAAGTTGTTAAGTCCTTGTCGGTTCTCGATCTTGGAAATGATCTGGATACGCTTGCCCTCGTCACCGAGAACCTCTCGAATGTCCCGGACGTCCTGGGCGCGGCGAATGAACGAGGCAAAGACCATGTCGACCTTGTTCTCGACACCGAACCTGAGATCGGCCTTGTCCTTCTCGGACAGAGCAGGCAGGTCGACATCAGTGTTGGGCAGGTTGACTCCCTTTTTGGAGCAAATGGCACCATTGTTTCGGGCCTTAACCTTGATGGTCTTCTCGTTCTCAACGCTCAGCACGTCAAAGGCAAGGACACCGTCGTCGACGTAGATGACACGACCGGGCTCGATGACCTGGGTGATATTCTTGTAGTCGACGTACCTAGACAAAGGTCAGCGGGAGGGGCAGATGTAGTGTGCAAACTCGACTAACATGTTCTGGGCATCGCAAGAGGTGGCGTAGGCGTCGTCGGTGGTTATGTTCATGAGATGACCGGCAGAGATGGGGATGTCCACATCGCCGGCAGTGTTTCCCGTTCGGATCTCCGGACCCTTGGTATCAAGAGCAATAGCGACATTGCGGCCCTCGTGGGTGGCCTCGGACTCCCGGGCGTGCTCGATAACGGACTTGTGATACTCGTATGATCCGTGGGAGAAGTTCATGCGAACAACATTGAGACCGGCATCGCGCAGGCGGTTGATGGCCTCGACCGAGTTGGTCTTGGGGCCAATAGTGCAGATTATAGAGGATCGGCGGTAGTTTCGCTGAGGTCGGAAAGCGGTGTCGAGCGAGGCAAGCCACGAGATCTTGCCTCCAAACTCGAGGTGGTCCTGAGCGGTGGCGGCCATGATGCTCTGGGCGCGCTTGTGTCCGGGTCTCTGAGGCATGGCGAAAGGTGTGGTTAGCAAACAAGAAACCAAGTATCAAGAATGCGGATTTGTTGGTGGAGGATCTATCAGCGGGGGAAGCTGAGAGGCGTGGAAAAGAAGGATGAGAATTTGGAGAAGATCGAAACAGCTGCAAATCGGACAGGGCAAATATTATATGTCTTTCCGGGCAACCAGACACCGCCAGCGACCAGCTAAAGGGGACCATCAGGCCGTTAACCATGCGTGCACTTGCAATGCACGAGAACGGGGGTTGCTTTGCTGAGCTGGGGCGGGGCGCTCGGGCGGCCACCATGGGGCGAGCATGGATCTGGCTCAAAGTGACGTGGTGGGAAAGACCATTTAGATGGGGCGTGTGGCATTTGTTGGTGGGCAGAGCAATCGGAGCGACGCAAAAGGGCTGAGCTGAACTGGCTTGGCTGGCGACAGGACGATATGACACGGCTTAGAAGCTGATCATGATGGGCCGAGTCGACAGTTGTGACAAGAGATCCACAGGCGAGGAAAAAGATGCCTCATGTTCATCTAGATCGCGACCAAGAGTATCATATCGAGCGAAATCTGAAAAGGCCATAGATGCGCATCTGAAAAGTTCTATGTTGCCACATGTATCGCTGTCGCCAGAGGCCTCAAGAGAGCCCAGAAGGATCCAGTCTTCTGGCCCAAGCCACCGCAGTCGTCTCCATTCAGGTGCAGCAAGTCGACTTACAGGAGTATTTGAACTTGGTTGTACGACTGTTGCACCGTACGATAGTAATCCGAAGATGAGGTGGTCAGAGAGGCCGGGGAACGTGCGCCTGTTCCTGGTTATATCTGACGACGTTCGACGACCGATAAGTGGGAGGAATCTTGCAAAGGTTGAGGCAAGAAAAGCGGACAGGTGAGGCGAGGACAATAAGGCTGCTTGCGGTGGAGATGTTGTAGGAAGGATGAAGATGGAAGAAGAAAAGGAAAGGGTAGAAAAAAGTTGGTGTGGTGGTGATGAAGAAATAAAGAAGCGAGAGGGAAGAGAAAAATACCAAGCAAGGCCACCACCACCATTCATCTGCTCTTTCCTCGCAGTCCCCGGACAACTAACGTACGTACGTACCTTACTTACCGTGGACACGTTAACTAAATCGCATCCACCAGGACGGGAAGGAACCACGCGTGAGGCAGCGCTACGGAGCACACGCCTGAGCATACTTACCCAGTCCATCTCATTTTGCTTTATCCGTACTCACATAGCTATTTTCCCTTGTTCTGCTACCCTTGTTTGCTTTTTGCCTTTCTAGCAATAAGTTATGGGGAGCCTCCTTGCACCCCGCTTCCCTTGTCAGATGCCAGATGAGCTATCTAGATCTTCGATTTTTTCCATTCTTCTGGCACCAAAACAAGCGAGGGCACCAATATTCTCACAGAAATCACATAAGATATCGCTTTCCACTGTGGCTCATGTTGTCGTCGTAGATTGCTGCAGGCAGGTAGGATCTGGAGCTCCTTGCCCTGCGTAAGCTCTTTCCCCCCACCAACCCCGCTATGCTCTGTGGCTTTTTGCCATGTTACAGTGGCCCTCTCGGGGCAAAGTGCTCCGCCCGCTACTGCAGCAGCCGACAGTAGCTCCTTCCGTCGCTTGCGAACTGCTTTGTCCCACTAAGTGAAGTGGGTTGGAGATGCATCGGGACTTGTAGTTTTTGGTTGTGCTGTATAAATTGAGCCACATCCTGTCGGAGTATCAAAAAAACCAAGTTCTGATGCTGGTGAGACTGGATGTATTCTCGTCAGTTTTCGATCAAACATTACCCACAGGCCGCGTTGACCGTATATGCTTGTACCCGTTCAGACGGCGAAGTCGCCTTTGCCCTGCCTTGCCTCTCATCGGCAGGGTGCTTGATGGTGCCAACAGAGACGGGACGCGAGGACGCGCCGAGCTGGAGCGAATGAAATGTCTCTCCCCTCATTCGATTAGATCAAAAATGCACTGACCTTGATCTTACCCTCGTACCTAAGCTTTACCTGACGCCTCAACAACGGTCAACGGGGCGTTGATTGGGTTGGTTCCGCCGGTGACCCAATCAGTCAGCTATCTTGACAGCATGTTGCTGCGATTTCTGATGCGATTGGAGTTAAGATTTGTCTGACTATTGCCTACAAGTAAAACAGCTGAAGGAGGACACCTTGGCATGCCCCCCAACTGAGACGCATATCTTTTGCCTGTCGAGATGACGATCCTTTTACTTATTCCTACCGAGACGCGATTACAGCACAGCATAGGCTAATGTCTATGACGCGAAAGATAACAACAGGATCTTGAGTCAGTTCGCTCTATCAAGTCTACAAGTAGAATATTTGGAATCTCTGCACATTTTGGTGGAACTAAAGCACTTCTTGAGCGTTCGTTATCTCACCGCGGAGATAATCTCAACTGTTAAATACCCCTTGATGATAGCGAAGAGATCTTTCAGCAACTTCAGTGAAGCAAAGGAATCATCGTCTATTAGCCAATCGATCTCAGCCTTGGCATGGTCAGCCCCTTCAACAAAGGGAAAAAAAGAACAAAAAAAAGCACCTCCCCGCAGCAACCCACTTACATACAAACAGCCCCTCAACCCCTCACCAGGCTCACCAAATGGGGTTCAAGCCACACAGCTCATGATATTGAGTAACTGCATTTTAGATATCGGTAAGTACGGTCTGTTGGGAGAACGTGAGCCTCCCAGCGCGCGGGGGTGGAAAAAGAGGATCCCCCTTGAGGCATTTTGCTTCTCACTGCCTCCCTTCTTGGGATTAGACACGGCGGTGCCCTCGGCGGATGGTTCTTGGACCCTTGAACCCCTAGTGGGCGCCAGAATAAATGGCCGCCCATCATAGCCAAAATTTCGTGCTAGACCAGTCATTTATTCTGACAACCCAAATCAACCCCTCTTTTGTCTCGACTTTTTCTCTTTTTCGAAGCTTCCTTGTGAGTGGGCTCGGTTGAATAACACCGAGAAGCGACCAACTTCGAGTTGACTGACGGCGACTACGAAAACTAGCGGCTAAATTGGTGCAGCTGTGAGGTCCATAGTATACCAGCCATTCAGAAGCTCTAGATCTTTTTGTCCTGATATGGTATTTCCGCTGAGAACTCCTGGACTCTCACCTGGTTGATGGATGGACAACCCCTCCATCCTATTATGACCTAGCGGCCTTTGGCCGGTTCAACCCCGGTGATCTTTCTTTTGTCACGGGATCCAGCATTATGAAACTTGGATCGCCGTATATCGACACGTGAAACATCACCTAGCCAACTCCCGGAGCTCTCGGCGCCGGCACGCCGTGGACCCACTACAAGCCTCCAGCCACCGAAGGTGTCGCATGACGAGCGACACCGCGACACCGCGACACTCACCTCGCGATCCATCAAACTTGGGGATACTCGTTGCAGATCAGATCCAACAGCATACAAACTCTAGATCTTAGACTGCCAGTCTTTGACCGACCACGCCTCCATTTACTCGACGATACCCGGCAACAAATAGCCCATCATGGTGGTACGTGATCTGTCTTCCCGAGCCCTACCAACGTGAATGAATCTCTGCCCTTTTTGTCTGCCGCTGCTGTCGCTAGCACGTCTAAGACTCTTTTTCTCTCGCAGCTCCTCAACCTGCTGACTCTGGGACTCTGGTCAAAGGTCGGACGGTTGACGCACTATGCCTTTGACGCTGTTCTCCGTGAGTATCCCTCCCATACCGCCTCAGCCATCCAAATAGCGCTGACCTGTGATAGTCTCGGCCTTCCTCGCCGGCATGAAGCGATCGACCGGTTTGACGTGAGTCTCTGCGCTCTCTCGATACCGAATATGTTCTGACATGTCACTGGATATAGTTTCAAGACGGACAAGGTCGCCGGCGACAACAAGGACGTTACCGGGTGGATCGATAGGTATCTCGGCGTGGGTGAATGGGTTATGGATCAGTCTGTTGCTATTGCCGGCTCCAGCAGCTACTTTGAACGCACCCGCTGAGCGGCAGACCATGCATGGAGAGTTGTTATGGCTGTAAAGGGGCCCGCCGGTTACTTGGTCTGATATAACGTACCTCTCAGCCCAACCACGGTTCCGGTCATACAGGGCACTCACTCCATCTTCGATGCAACTGATGAGTTACGCACATTTCGGGTACACATCTCACTACATGCTACGGGCAGCTGGACGTGACGAAAGGTGCCTGGTTCTGGTCGGCCTTGCCTTTTCCTCACGTACCAGTTCTCGACGACGGCGTTCGGATATATATGATTAGGCATGCGAATCTTGAATGAATGATACCGTATTCATGAAACCCCCAACTTCTGGTCTATTCAATATCAATTCAGAAAACCTTGCTTGCTTCTGACTACATATGGGCTGCGGATTCCGTACTTTGACTACCACCTTAAACCGCAATGTTTTAAATCTATATCCAACCCTCACCTAACTAACTAGTGTCGTGATTCGTGATTCTTGTACACATTACTACGCTATTCCACATGGCTTCCATGCACTGCCAGAAACTCTGTTGGCACGTCGTTCTCAGAGCTGTCCCTTCGGAGCACTACACTCCGCTGTTGAGGGCTCTCCGAAGGCTCGTGATCATGGTACTCGATCTTTGACACCAACAGGTCCGCAGGTACCTCGTTATCGCTCTCCTCGTGACTCTCGTGGCTTTGTTGACTCATCAGATTAGGCCCGTCTCCAGTGTCGTTGGGTTTTAGTGAGGCTGCTTCCTCCTCGGACTGAGGTTCATTAGAGGCCCCAAAGGTTGCCCTGAAAACAGCCTTTGCCTCCAGGAACGCCTCCAGCTCGGCGCCGATTGCACATATCAGTAGATTCCAGTGTTTCTTTTCGGCAAGCTGCAGGCGCTGCTCCAACCCCTCAACAACGGTGTCCATCTTATGTAGTTGGTCCTGCATCGCCGTCTGTCGGGTTTCTTCGTCCGAGTCTTCTTGTCCCGTCTTGATCAGTTCCCGAAGCCTGGATTCAAACTCTGCTACAAGCCCTGTGACCTCGGACCAAACTTCAGAACCCTCATTGAGGGCTTGACAATCCTCTGATATTTGAGCCTTGCGACGTTCGAGTATGTCAATCTCGCCCTGCCACCACGCCCTGGCCATTTCTACTGTGCGACGCTCAGGTCTCAGTTGCAGAAATTCAGTACCTCGAAGTGTATCTGTTTTCTCTTTTAGGCGCGATTTAGTGCTAGGACCGAGAACATCAATATCCAGGGGAGTAACGGGAGGTCGCTGTATCAGTGCCCGCACTTCCATGTCGACATCTCGCCCAGCGGCTCTGTACCCGCTCAGCCCTGCTTCTCTTCGGTTTTTGACGTCTTCCATTTTCTCACGAACCCATCTGCGACGGTTTCGCATTCCAATCAGCTTCTCCTCAAGCATGCGTATGTCTTGGTCTAAACCTTCATACTCCGCACCAAGCTCTCGCAGCTCTAGACCCAAGGGCTCCTGCTCGTCATCTTCCAACGTGTGGAGTTCTGCGTAAATACCATCCCTCCTTGCGCTCATCCTGTCAAGATAGGCCAATGCATCCTTTCTTTGCGCCAACGCAGTGTCGATATGGGCGTCCTCTTCTGACTTCAATTCTGAGAGTGCGGCCATGGACTGTTGAAGTCCCACTCGTGCTGATCTTAGTCCTCGTGGCTTCTGTGGTGCAGGCTGCCGCACTGGGATGACGTTTCCATCAGGCGTGGACTTGGCTGGCATGTGTAAAGAGTTTACCATTCGCGATTTAGAGGTGGCCGTTGAGTAGAAAGTACTCTCGCCAGTCTCACTTCCGAAGTCCCTCTCAGAACCGCCATCCCCACTGCCAGCAACCAGTCCCGAGGCTTGGAGGTCTAGAAGCTGTTGGATATCGCGTTCCAGGACCCTCTCTCGACGTTGTAAGTTCCGCCATATCGAATCGAGGCGAGAATGATTCTCTGAGGGCCGCGAGTCTAATAGGCTGCCAGCCAGTCCCAGACGGGTCGGCGAGAGCAACCCATAGCTACGGGCACTATCACTGTGGTTCGATGAGGGCGATGGGCGAGAAGAATGTTGGCCGATCAAGGCAGAAGATGCAATCGGGGGCGGCGGTCCTGCAAATATTGGTTTCGATTTCGCTCGAGAAGGAGAAGCGGAATAGCGATGTTTGCTATCCCACGAGGCCTGAGAGGAGGATCGACGTGTCGACGTGGTGGAAGTGGCCTGGATCGGCTTTCTAAGTCTAGGGCGGGGAGGTTCTTGGTTGAGGATAGGGTCTTCGGTTTGTGGTTCGAGGTCATCCAGGTCGTATTCGCTAACTGCTCGAGCAGGAGGAGTGCGCATCGGTAGACCGGGAAGTCGCTGTCGCGGGCTCGAGATGCGATCGAGAATAGATGGCGAAGCCATGACTGCGCTGCGTTATTGAAGTTGGCGCGAAACAAAGGGTCGAAGAGAAGGCTGGGGACGTCGCTACAACTGGAATATCGTCTATATTCGCGGCCACAGATTTGAAAGTTAAGAACCCTGATGAAATATCGCAACCATCGAATATTGTAAGATTAAAGTGTGAAGTTATTGTTTGCAGTGAAATGTGTGGACTAGAAGTGTTAGAAGACTGCTGATGAGGTCACAGGGAGGTTGATGAAGCTGAAGCTCTGGAGAGATTCCGGGGTTGGCATGTGCTTGCATGGGGCACCTGCCATGAATCCCTGAGCAGGAGCTGCCGGATCTCCACACGGCAGGAGTGGGTAAGTCGCACTGGCCGCGTCACGGGTCAGGAGCCATGCCATGTGATTCAACGGTTAATTATACATAAAGCCAACTACGGAGTAACTGCCTTTGAAAAGGATGATAGAGTAGATATCCGTACATATTATAACTACCTATGTATGCTTGTTAAACGAATGAAGAGTCCAAAGCACCCAGCTGGTGCTGAAAATGACAAGGCCCAGATAAGCCTGAAGCGAGGAAGTATTATTACACAGTAGGTATTAATCTACTCCGTACGTAGTTTGGTAGTTGTCACCTGTTACCTATGCTAAGTTAGTTCAGGCTTGGGACTTGGATTAATTGAAGGGCCTTTTAACTTTTAATAATAATTAGCCGGGTGTACCTGCGAAGGTAGGATTGCTAACCTGGAAAGATTAATGCCATTTCCACCAAGTGGCCTGCCTCCGTCTGAACCTAGAAGAAACAAACCCGCCAAAATTGCTGTTGTTTTCTCTTGCCACCGACAAGGCTTTTTGCTGATCGAGGCTCGTGTTCAACGTTGAACGCTTGTGCCTATCAGCGTAGTTTGCCCTCGCACATTGAGTGCGCCCGCAACGGAGTCTGGTAGCCTCGCTCGCTCGACTGAACGGGAGAGCTTCCCGCCTGAGCACTCACTCACTTCCGCCCTTCTCCAAATCCCTTCACCGGTAGAGCCACCGGGCTTACTCTTTTTTTCTTCTTCTTCCAACCTGGCGCCATTCAATATCTTCTATGCGTGCTCAATAACACGTCGGGATATACGTCTATTCAACCTTCTCCTTAGCGCCAAAGGCGCCTGTCAGCAGCAGCATCCATAGCACTCAACGATCGAAGAGGCCGCTGTATCAAGAGCTGGAGCAGCAGGTCAAACAGTCAACGCCCCAGTCAGCGAAGAATTCTTCTCCTGCCGCTTGCGAGTGCCATTTAGCCCAGGCCTTTTCTCCGGCCAGTGTTTCCAGCGCCTATCCGCTGTTGGCGCCAGCCCACCTCCTCCGAGCTTCGTCTGCTCCGGCCAAGAACCCCCAGACCAGAAGACCTAAACCACCATGAGCCAATCACATCAGTTCCCTCCTTCGCTGCGCCAGTCGCAGGTGGGCTCCTCCGCATACTTGTCTGGCTCTGGCTCTGGCTCTGGCTCCGGCACCCAGTCCCAGCCCCAGCACGATGAACTGCACATGTCGGGCTTGAGCCATAGCGACGATCCAATGTCATTGTCCATGTCGCCCCAAGACTACGAATATACACCTCAGATCAAACTCGACTCTTCGCCTGCAAATCCCCAGTTCCAGTCTGTCCCTCCCGCGGCCACGTCCTCGGTGCCCAACGTCCTTCAACCCGCCGGTGGTCTGTCCGCTCGCGGTGCCCCAGCCTCGCCCAATCTGCCCTCGCCCATGCAGCAGTCCTCTCCCGCTGCCTCGTCTGTCCCTCACCAGCCGCCGCAACAGCACCAACAGCATCCTCATCATTCTCAGCAACCTCTGCACCATCAATCGCAGCTCGGCCAGCAGCTCCACGACTATCAAAACGCGCCCTCCGCCTCCGCCAGCAAACCCCCGCTGAGCATGTCCCACAGCTACTCTCGCTCGAGCCCGGCCGCTGGCTACGATGGCTCTTCGAGCTATCACGCCTATACTCCCACAACTCCCGGCGGCGCCTCTTCCTCTCATCTCATGTCCCCGATCGATCCTTCAAAGTATAATGCCCCCGGTTCTCAACGAACTATCTCAAACACCCCGCTCGGCCTGGCCGATATTCGTCCCCGCGCCGACTCGAGCATGTCCGATGGCACTGCAGCCGCTCTAGGATATGACTCGGCCAGCGCGCAATCTGGAACGAGTAACTACCAGGCACCTTGGGCCATTTATGCGTTCGACTGGTGCAAATGGCCGCCCCAGGGTAACGGCGCCGGCAAGCTGGCCGTGGGAAGCTATCTTGAGGATGGTCACAACTTTGTGAGTTGACCTAACATGTCATCGTCCCCGCTTGCTGACCCTCCTAGATTCAAATCCTCGATAGCCATATCACGCCGACACCTCAGGACGTCTATGCCCCAGGCACTTCCAAATATAACCTCGAGTTCACCAAGGTTGCCGAAGCCACTCACTCCTACCCCGTAACGCGCCTTTTGTGGGAGCCGCCATCGTCGCAGAAGCAGTCTACTGACCTGCTTGCGACCTCTGGCGACCACCTGCGCCTGTGGTCTCTGCCCAGCGAGGCCCCCTCTACCCCTGGCAGCACGATTGGCCGCGGCCGCGACACCGTCGTCACGAAATTGACACCCCTCGCGTTGCTCTCCAACTCCAAGACCCCAGACCACACCGCGCCGCTCACCTCGCTCGACTGGAACACTGTATCACCGAGTCTCATCATCACATCCAGTATAGACACAACATGTACCATCTGGGATATCCCTTCGCTCACCGCGAAGACTCAACTCATTGCCCACGATAAGGAGGTCTACGACGTTCGATTCTGCGCTAAGAGCGTCGATGTCTTTGTCAGCTGCGGTCAGGATGGAAGCGTCCGCATGTTTGATCTTCGAAGCTTGGAACACTCGACCATTATTTATGAGCCTACTGGCAAGGAAGAGCGAGGTAGATTGACCAACCCAGATATTCAGGATCACACATACTAACTCTCCCCTCAGACCCCAACGGCGGCCGTATCAGCCCAACACTAGCCCAGCAGACCATGGCGAACCCTCCCCCTTTGCTGCGTCTCGCGACATCACCACATGATACCCATCTTCTCGCGACCTTTGCCCAGGACTCTAACACGATCCGTATCCTAGACGTGCGGCAGCCCGGCCAAGCTCTCCTTGAGCTTCGCGGCCACAGTGGAGCCATCAACTGCATTGAATGGTCGCCTTCGCGACGCGGCATGCTAGCTTCGGGTGGTGACGACTGCCAGGTCCTTCTTTGGGACCTCCTCAACTCTAACAACGCTATGGGAGGCCAGCCTGTGAACGGCGCTCCTCAGCAAGACAACCCCAGAAGCCCTGTGGCTAGCTGGCAGTGTGATTATGAGGTTGGAAATCTCGGATGGGTGCCCCACGTCGCAAACTCGGACTGTGGCGAATGGCTTGGAGTGAGCGCTGGACGTGGTATCTGGGGAACAAGAGTCATGTGAAGATCTGACATTGGGATGGCTAATGTCATTTGTTGCGCACAGGGCAGAGCTAAGGTTCTTGCCAGGGACTGCTGATTGATTCATGTAGAATGCGGCTGGTTAGGTATGGTGCATGCATTGTGCAAAGCCTGGAGTTTTCGAGGGTTTTGAAGTTGCGGGAGCATCTGCAACATCCACGGGTTGCTGGACTAAAACGAGGGCGGCGCGGCGGCGGCTGGCTTGGTTCGGATTATGTTCGATGAGATATAATGAGACGTTTATCATGGTCTTGTACATTCTTTCGACCAAGACCTGAGACTGCTTAGACTGTGACAAAACTGAGGATGTACCGTCCAGAACCTAGCCGGACAATTACGAGAGCAGCGCTATCCACGACCTAAAATCTAGCAACAGGTCTTATGCTACGGACGCGCCGAGGGTTCGGTTCTGGTCTGATATTGGTAAACGAGGGATATGGGAGGGTAGATTGCTTCTGAGAGTGCATACTAGAGCAGAAAGGCACTGACGACGACATAGATCTGATTCAATATGTACTACAGACTAGACCTGGACAACAAAAAGAACGGGATTAGCGTTGGAAGACGAGGGCAGCTGTATTATATATGTTACACATAGTGTTACTTTTTACATGTCTTCGATCGCTCACATTCAGTTACACGAGACGTTACTCAAATCCTTGGTCTGGCCTCTTCTCTTGCGACCTCACTTACTTGAACAACAACCTTGCCAGATATCTTGCGGTGTGAAAGATCCTGGAGAGCGCCGGGCACACTTTGGAGACCTGAATAACAACCCGCGACTGTTGGGCGGATCTTGTCACTCTCCAAGAGTGGCCGAAGCTCTCTCCAGATGCGTCGCCTCTCGTCCGGGCATCGACGCAGAGACTCTCCATGTCGCTGACTTTCTGTTAGGACACGCATTGTATACTCAAACACTCGACTTACATAACCGACTATAGTGGCTTGTTTCAACAAGATTCGATTCATGGCAATCTTCTCCATCTGTCCATGTCGTCCTGCAAACCCCACAACGAGAAGCCTTCCTCGATGGGCGAGACAGTTTATACTGAGGTCAATTAGCCCGACAGGATCAAAGACAATATCAACACCTTTCCCGCTGGTGACGTCCAGAACACGCGTCCACCAATCATCCTCTGAGTAGTCGAAACACGCATCAGCTCCCAAGTCTCGCGCATATGTGCATTTCTCAGCCGAGCCTGCTGTTCCAATGACACGACATCCCAAGGCTACAGCGACTTGTACCGCCATTGTGCCCAAACCACCGGCTGCGGAGTGAACAAGCACAGTCTCGCCGGCCTTTAGCCCCCCACGCAGAACGAGCGCTGCGTAAGAGACAGGGAGAGTTGCTCCCAGTCCCGCAGCTTCTACAAAGCTCCAGGATGGGGGAATATGTTGTAGTGAGTTCGAATTATGCGGTAGAGCGAGGTACTCGCAATAGGAGCCTTGGCAGTCTCCAAAGACGGAGTCGCCGACTTTAAATTGTGAGATTGACGGCGCTGACACAACGATACCGGAGAATTCAAGGCCTAAGGTGAAGGGAGGACGAACGAGAGCCTTGTTGTTCTGATGCTTTCCTTGAGCCTGTTGAGTATAAGTTAGTCTATAGTTAAGAGAGCAAGGTTTATATGGACATATGTTGTACATAGAGGATATCAACAAAGTTGACGCCTGCTGCGATAACTTTAATGAGGACTTCGTCATATTGAGGCTTTGGGAAAGGTATCTTTGAAGTATGAATTTGGTCCAGGGATTTACAAAAGTTATGGATTACAATAGCGTTCATGGTTGGAGTTCTTGTGTCTCGTGAGATTGTTTATAGATTTCAAGACCGAGGTATTATTGAAGGGGTCAAGAATGAAGGAGAACGGTTATGGGTCTATTGGGCTTGGATATTAGCAGCTTGCGAAACCCTTCTGAAGCTAATGATATCCCATCTTTTACCTCGGGTCGTCATAAAGTATACGACAGTGTAAGTTACAGTGTGAAACAGGATAGGCTACACAGTATGCATAAGTTGCTGGTTCTGTTTGTGCTCCTTATGCAACAGTGAATGATGCACAAACGCCCGGGATTTTGCCGCCTGCAGCATCGATGTGAGCTCTGAACCTCAGGTTCCATTGCCTTTGACTTCTTCACTACATATTCAATTCTTTGTCATCCATCAATCGCCTTCCTTTTTCTTTCTCTCTCGCATCCTTTGACTTGTTCCTTCGTTCATTCTCCTTCATAATCCTGCGACACCTATCCACGCACCCCAGACGCGCTACGTGTCGCGCTCTTCCTCGCCACCATGGCTTCTCACGATCCCTCGCGCTTCGACGACTCTGAAGATGAGGAAGATTTCAACCCTGCGCCAGCCGACGTGTCCGACGATGAGCAAGATGGTGATGACCAAGTGAGGTCAGGACCTCGAGACAGCAGCCCTGCGCCTCGTGATGATGACGAGGAGGACGAGCGACCTGCGAGGTCGCGCCCTGCTGTTGATGACGATGAAGAGGAGGAAGAGGAGGAAGATGAAGAAGATACCGGCAGGCGTCGTGTTGATGACGATGACGAGGAGGACGAAGAGGAAGAGGAAGACGACGAAGATGAGGATGTCCAACAGGTGAGAAGACTCCGATGCCTTGACTGGCAAAGTGGTCTCACTTTAGCATTGTGCGCCTGCTAACCAGGCCCCAGGGTCATCGCCGAAAACGCCGCAAGGAGAGAGGTGCCAATTTCTTCGATATCGAAGCCGAAGTCGACGATGAAGACGAAGGTGAGGACGACGAAGTCCTCGGGGAGGAAATTGGTGATTTCATTGCCAACGAGCATCCTGACGATATCGCCGAGACTGGCGGGATCAACGACGACCGACGACATCGCGAGCTTGATCGCCGCCGCGAGATGGAAAACAGCATGGATGCCGAGAAGCAGGCGGAGATTCTCCGACAGCGATATGGCAATCGACGCTCTGGCAAGGGCTTTCGAGACTCTGCCTTTGTCCCCAAGCGTCTTCTCCTCCCCAGCGTTGACGACCCTAGCATCTGGGCTGTTCGGTGTAAGGAAGGCAAGGAGCGTGAAGTTGTCTTTTCCATCATGAAGCGCATCGAAGAGCGAGCTGGCACCAAGGATGAGCTCGCCATAACTGCTGCCTTCGAGCGTGGCGGCGCTGAATCTGTCATGAAGGGCTTCATCTATGTTGAGGCCCAGCGTCAGACCGACATCTTGAAGGCGCTGGATAGTATGCTTAATGTGTATCCCCACTCCAAGATGGTTCTGGTCGAGATCAAGGACATGCCCGAGCTCTTCCGTGTGACGAAGACACCGACTCTGGAGCCGGGCGCTTGGGTTCGCTTGCGGAGGCCGATGAAGCACAACGGAGATCTTGCGCAGGTCATCGACGTCACCGAGAATGGGCTGGAGGCTCGTGTCAAGTTCATTCCCAGACTGGACTATGGCATGCGTGACGACGCCTTGGCCGCGGTTACTGCTGACGGCAAGCGCAAGAGACCCTTTGGCATGGCGGGCCCCCGACCCCCAGCCAGACTTTTCAGCGAGGTTGAGGCCCGAAAGCGTCACCCGCGACATATTCAGGGAAATCCTACTACCAACACATGGACCTACATGGGTGACGAGTTCGAGAATGGCTTCCAAGTCAAGGACATCAAAATCCAGCAGCTCACTGTCAACGACGTCAGTCCGTCTCTGGAGGAGGTCACCATCTTTGCTTCAAACGCCGAGGATGGTACTGAGAACCTGGATCTGAAGGCACTGGCAGCTAGTCTCAAGGACAGCAACGCCTTGGCGACGTATCTGCCTGGTGATGTTGTCGAAGTCTTTACCGGCGAGCAAAAAGGAGTTGTTGGTAAGGCAATGAGAGTACAGGCTGATGTCGTCTCTCTTACTGTCACGGAGGGTGATCTCGTGGGCCAGGAAATTGATGTTCCTGTAAGGGCTCTCCGAAAGCGTTTCAAGGTCGGTGATCACGTCAAGGTTATCGGCGGGAGCAGATTCCGAGACGAAGTCGGAATGGTTGTAAACATCCAGGAGGATCGAGTCACCCTCCTGACAGACCAAACAAACAGCGAAGTCACTGTCTTTAGCAAGGATCTGCGCGAAGCCAGTGACATTGGTGGACAGGGGTCCTTGGGCCAGTTTGAACTCCATGATCTCGTACAGCTGGATCCCACAACGGTGGGCTGCATCGTCAAGGTTGACCGCGAGTCGCTTGTCGTGCTTGATCAGTTTGGCGACACTCGCCAGGTGATGCCGTCCCAGATCGCCAACAAGCTGCCCAAGCGAAAGACGGCCGTCGCTGCCGACCGCAACGGCTCTGAGATTCGGCTGGAGGATGTTGTGAAGGAGTACACGGGCCAGCAGCGCCAGGGCAAGATCATCCATATCCATCGCTCGTACGTGTTCTTGCATACCAATGACAGCAAGGAGAATGCGGGTGTCTTTGTCACAAAGGCCAGCATGGTCAACACCATCGCGGCCAAGGGTGGTCGAGTCAGCGCTGCTCAATCAGGACCTGACCTGGGCGCAATGAACCCGGCGCTCAAGCTGCACAAGGATGGTGCCGCCAACAAACCCGTCAAACCCGTCCGGTCTTTTGGCCGCGACAAGGCCATTGATCAGACTGTTATTATCAGGAAGGGGGCCTACAAGGGTCTTTTGGGTATTGTCAAGGACACGACGGACACGCATGCTCGCGTTGAACTTCACACCAAGAGCAAGACAATTACGGTGCCGCGAGAGAGTCTGAGCTTCAAGAATAAGATGACTGGAGCAACCATCGACATCAACACGCGGGGCCGGGGCGGTTACTCAGGCGGCGCTGGCCGAGGTGGTGGTGACCGAGACAGAGTGCCAAGTTGGCAGGGAGGCTCTCGGACGCCCATGGCCACTGGAGGCTCGGATCGGGTCCCTGCCTGGGGATCGCGAAGTAAGTCGACTCTTGTTCGTTGTGACATCTGACGCTAACAATGACAACAGCACCCGCAGCAGGTGGACGAACACCCGCATGGAAGGCTCAGGATGTATCCGGAGCCCGAACACCTGCTTGGGCGGACGGTTCACGAACCGTCAACCCATACGACGGCAATCGAACGGCCTATGGCTCTGGCTCGCGCACACCTGCCTGGCAGGCTGGAGGCAGGACGCCTGCTCCTGGAGATGCTTTTGGGGCTGGGTCACGGACACCGGCGTACGGTGGAGGAGACTGGGGATCTGGTTCCAAGACTCCTGGCTGGGGCGCATCGGCACCCACCCCGGGGGCAAGCGGCAACGACACATGGGGCTACACGCCAGGCGCAGGCTCCAATGCGTACGATGCTCCGACGCCGGGCGCTGCCCTCGGAGCGCCGACCCCTGGTGCGCTGAACGCTCCGACTCCAGGTGCGTACTCAGCGCCGACGCCTGCCATCAACGCGCCGACTCCCGGTGGGTGGCAGAGCGGGTGGGGAGCGGACTCGGCGCCGACGCCTGCGGCTGGTGCTCCTACGCCGGCAGCTAGTGGCTACTACGGAGCTCCGACACCCGCGGCGTACGGGGCGCCTGAGACGCCTGCGGCCACTGGTCCTCGATACACGGACGATGATTGATTGAGGAGATAGGGGTGAACCAGGAAAGACGGCTGCAGAAGTCGCAAAGGCGTTTTGGGTGCTGCGCATAGTGTAATTATAATCTACCAGCAAGAATCAGTCGGCAATTAAGCTTCAGTTCAACATTGCGTTCAATGAGTCTAAGCTGATTTCATAACAAAAGTCATTGAATATCTTTATCGGTAATTTCAACCATGGAAGTGGTGGTGACGATGATGCGCAAGCCATTGACCCGAGGCTTGCCACCTTATCGATAAGGAATTGTAGAGTTGGCGATCTTTTCCGTCAACTTGGGTCTTCTTTGACTTATTCACGTCGCATCAACCAACATTACGGAACGTCGCAAGGGCCAATTAGGGCAGCTGCAGTTTATCTTTACCCATAAGCAATATCGAAACCATGACATTACGTACGACGCCCCGGAGACTGCTCCTGGAGCATCTCTACCGATCTTCATCAGGGACCTACATGGGATGCCCTGTCAAGCTGAGCCGACCGCGATCACGAACACCCACGACGAGGATATGCGCATTCTCGACAACGAGACCTCGGGCGGCGCAACCTCTCCCCGCGGCAAAGAAGGAAAAAGCCGGCATAGCCAAACACAAACCCGAAGTGCAAGCCATGCTCGCCGCCGAGGCCCGCGAGAGCGCACTCCGAGCCGCACGGCTCCGACGAAAGGAACAGCAGCAGGAGAAGACTCTCGAAAGGGAGAGGGAGGAGGAAGCTAAGAGGGAGTACCAGACGCGATACAAGACGGCGGGGAGGAAGTGGGTCAGCTCGATTATCGCGATGCCGATTCTGCTGGTGACGAGTTATTACCTGTTTGATCGATGTGAGTTACTACGAGGTTCTTCTAGACGTGCGGTGTGGCTAATAAAGGGGGGGTTTTGTAGTGGTGCTGAAGAATGAGCCCAAGGTGATGGGCGTGGAGGAGAAGGACTGAGAGACTGTTGGCGGTCACTCGACGATTGAGTTGACGCGTGTACACATACTGCAAGTCTACCACTGCGCAGTTTCTTGGAGGGACTAGATGAAGACGTCGAGGTCAAAGCGCGGGTTGGACGGATATCGGTTACTATTCCCTGGCGTCGACTGAACCGTTGCCGAGAAACGTTGGAGCGAAAGTGAGACGCCACTTGGTAAGATTAGAGTGGATGAGGATGGAGATGCGAGTCTGGAGGGGCATTAGATAGTCTGCTCTACGGGTTGGGCTATAGTCAGGAACCCTTGCACTCATTGCATCCCGTCTGGAGCAGAAGATGGCCAGTTGATCTCACAAAGAGCAATATCACACACAGCAGGAGATGAGAAGAGCCGGGTTGTTTGAATAACGTATCGTGGTCTCAATATTAGACTAGAATTTACAAATTACTGTATGATATATACTCTCTATGTCCTTCTCCCCCCCCGCCATGTCCCCAACATCAAAGAATCCAAGAAGTGAAAGTATGCCTCGTCTGCCCCATGCGGCCATCTACTTTACTGCGCAAACTTCTTCTTGACGACGACAGGGCTCGTCGTCTGGGTCTTGCACTGGAAGCAGGCGGGCTGGTAGAACTTGTCGGCGCACGACTTCTTGTGCTTGAACTTGCCGCTGCTGTAGAGCTTGCACTCGGCCTGCTTGCCGCGCGAGGCCTTGGAGTAGGTGAAGAGCTTGCACTGGCCGTCGAGGTCGACGCAGCTCTTGGCGCAGGCGTCGCGGCACGAGGCGTCGCCCTGGCCGCGGATGCGCACGCCGTCGCACACCTCGCCGTAGTCGCCGCAGATGGTGTCCCTGCTGCACTTGTCGGCCGCGAGCACGTAGACGGGGCAGGTCGGGCTGGGAGGAGGCGTGGAGGGCTTGTGGGCGCACGAGAAGCAGGCGTCGAACTCGTAGAACTCGGGCGCGTTCCAGTCGGCGCACTTCTTGTAGCCGAGGTCGACGAGCGAGGACGAGTAGAGCTGGCACTTGCCGCACGACTCGCGGAAGCCGGCGGGCTTCCACGAGAAGACCTTGCAGCCGTCGGTGGTTCCGCAGCGCTGGGCACACTCGGTAGACGTCTTGGCTCCGTTGCCGCCGGGGAGCTTGTGGCCTCGCTCGTCCTTGCACGTGAGCTTGCCCTTGTTGCCGCAGGTGGAGGGCTTGGGCGCGACGGGGGTGAAGGTGGTGCAGACCTCTTCGGTGGTGGTGGTAGCAGCCTCGGATGTGGTCGTGGGAGCCTCGGTGGTGGTGGTGAGAGCGTCGGAAGTGGTAGTCAGGGCGTCAGAAGTGGTGGAGGCGGCCTCTGTCTTGGTGGAAGAGACGTCAGTGGTGGAAGCGACCTCGGTGGAAGAAGTCTCGGTGGTGGATGCGATATCGGTGGTTGTGGTGGTGGAACCAGCCTGGGTCTCGGTAGAAGAGACGTCAGTTGAAGTGGCAGACTCAGTCTCGGTGGTAGAGGCCTCGGTAGAAGTCTCAGTGGTCGAGGCAGCCTCGGTGGAGGAAGTCTCGGTGGTGGACGCGATATCGGTGGAAGAAGTCTCGGTGGTAGAGGCCTCAGTGGAGGTCTCAGTGGTCGAGGCAGCATCAGTGGTGGTTGTAGCAGACTGAGTCTCAGTAGCAGAGGTCGTGGTAGCTGACTCGGTCTCAGTGGCAGAAGTCTCGGTAGTAGAGGCAACATCTGAGGTAGTAGTAGCAGACTCAGTCTCAGTAGCAGAAGTCTCGGTAGTAGAGGCAGCATCAGTGGTGGTGCTAGCAGATCCATGCTCGCAAGTGAAGCAGTCCTCAAGATCATAAAAGTGAGAAGTCTCAGAAGGTCCACAGGCGGTGACGTCGAGCTCCTCGACCTTGACGCTGTAGAACTGGCAGCTCTGGAGGCCGAGGACGTCGGTGTAGGAGAAAGACTTGCAGCCGTCGGTCAGGCCGCAGATGTTGCCGCACTGTTCGGCTGAGAGGGATCGCTCGCCACCCTCGATCTTCTTGTCCTCGAGATCAGAGGCAGTGGCCTTGCCGGGCTGGCCGCAGTTGGAGGGAGGGGGCGCGACGGGGGTATAGGCTGTGCAGGCCTCGGTGGTGGTGGTGGCCTCGGTGGTCACGGAGCCGGTTGCGCTCTCGGTCTCGGTGGTGGAGACATCAGTGGTGGAGGCCTCAGTGGCAGAGGTTTCGGTGGTAGAAGCGCCGGACTCGGACTCGGTAGTCGAGCCAGTCTCAGTCTCAGTAGTAGAGGCAGTCTCCGTGGTAGAGGCAGTCTCGGTGGTAGAGCCGGCCTGGGTCTCGGTGGAGGATGCAGTCTCGGTCTCGGTAGTAGAGCCGGACTCGGTCTCAGTGGAAGAAGCAGTCTCAGTGGAAGACGCAGTCTCAGTCTCAGTTGTGGAAGAACCAGCATCGGTCTCAGTCTCAGTTGTGGAAGAACCAGCCTCGGTCTGAGTGGTAGAAGCAGTCTCAGTCTCGGTAGCAGAAGTCTCGCTCTCAGTCACAGTGGTGGAGGGTGTACCCTCATGACCACACGAGTAGCAGTTCTCGAGGTCGTAGAACTTCTCAGTGACATCCAGCACGCACTCCTCAAACTCGATCTCATCGAGAGTAGCACTGTACAGGGTACATTCAGAGGTGCGAAGGAATTCCTTGTACGAGAAAGACTTGCAGCCGAGAGTCGAGCCGCAGGCGTTGCCGCAGTCGTCAGCATTGAGAGCACGCTCGCCGCCATCGAGGATCTTGCCGTCGGTGTTCGTGGCCTTGCCCTTCTGGCCGCAGTCCTCGGGGACAGGAACAACAGGAGTGTAGTAGGTGCAGACGGAGGTGGTGGTGGTGGCGGCGGCGGTCTCGGTGGTCAGAGAAGCAGTCTCGGTCGAGAGGGTCTCGGTGGTCGAGATGTCGGACGAGGACAGGATGTCAGTGGTAGAGGAGAGAGCCTCAGAGGTACCCGTGGTCTGGACATCGCTGGTGGAGACGGAGGCACTGGTAACATGGGGCTTGCAAGGACTGGCGTTGACCATTGGCATGGCCAGCGCGGCCAGGACGGCCGCAAAGACCTTTGTAGAAGGCATCGTGAAGAGGGACTTGACTATAGTGAGTAGATGTGCTGTTTGTGGTAACGATTGTGAGGGAGCTGTTAAAGAACCAGACCCGGTCTGAAAAGAGTGAATAGAGTTGATGAGCAACTCTCGAACGAGTGACAAGGAAAGCAACAAGAAAAGAACGTAACTTGAAGAACCAGAGACCGGTCGAACTGGGGTGAGGTCCTGACGATATATAACCACCACACACACTTACACCTACACCAACATGTCACCGTTTGCTCTAATTACCGACCGGACCATCTGGGTCAACGCCCAGCCGCCGGCGCGCCCATGGCCAAACGGTGAGGGCGACGGTTGACGATAACGAGCCCATTATTCTAGACGCCAACTGCGGTGGTGAGGTTAGTGCAAAGCGATAGCCCGACAGGCACGCCGTTGAGAAAAGGCTTCCTAGGACGACACTAGGAAGCCGATAGGGGGGGGGAACGCCATGTCCAGACAAGGCC